>SJYO01019838.1:59379-269933 GCA_006410555.1 Capra ibex | reverse complement strand
GTGACAAAGGGGTAGATAAAGGGTACTTCACTACCCTGGTCTACGGTACTAGAAGCAAAAGACTTACAACTCGAAATTCGGTTGAAAAAGTGAGAGAAGAAAGTGAAAGTAGTTCTCCGAAAAATCAAGGAGAAGTGAAAGACGGTGTTCCCACCACAGTAGACGTATAGACTCCAATAACAATAACTATAAAGAGGGCCGTTAGAACTAAAGTCGAACACAAAGAAGGTCAGGTCGCAAAGAGTACTATATAAGACGTATCTTCAATTTGTTCGTCCCACTGTTATATGTCGCAACTGCATGAGGAAAAGGATAAACCTTGGTCAGACAACAAGGTATCACACCGACTTTTCAGTTGAATGTCGGTACCATATACCTACACCCTCAACCTAATATTTCTTTCGACTCGCGGCTTCTTAACTACGAAAACTTGACGCCACAACCTCTTCTGAGAACTCTCAGGGAACCTGACGTTCCTCTAGGTTGTCAGTCAGGATTTCCTTTAGTCAGGACTTATAAGTAACCTTCCCGACTACGACTTCGACTTTGAGGTCATGAAACCGGTGAATTACGCTTCTTGAGTGAGTAACCTTTTCTGGGACGACGATCCTTTCTAACTTCCACCCTCCTCTTCCCATATTGTCTCCTACTCTACCAACCAACTGTAGTGGCGGACCTACCTGTACTCAAACTCGTTCGAGGTCATTAACCACTACCTGCCCCCTCAGACCGCACGACGTCAGGAACCCCAGCGTTTCTCAGCTTGTACTTACTCGCTGACTTGACTTGACTTGACTTGGCTTGTCGGTACTACTGGAGGGGCAAGGGGGTGAGAAGAGTGTCAACAGGACAGAGGTACTTTGGGAAATTTTTTCAGTAAAGGACCCTGAAGGGACCACCAGGCTACCAATTCTTAAACGGAAGGTCACGTCCCCTGTCCCCAAACTAGAGACCAGCCCCTTGATTCTCGGGTATACGACACCCCGTTGATTCGGACACGTGACGTCGATCTCTCCAGCCGACCACGTCACTTCTGGGTCACGTCGGTTGTGGGGGAGGGCGGGGGTTTGGAGTAAATAAATCAAACAAACGGATGTGTAAAAGAGAAAAATTTTTTTAACTAAAAATTTAAATAAAAACCGGCGACATCCAGAAACAACGACGTGTACCCAGAAGAGATCGACACCACGCGTAACGATCCCCGAAGAAAACAACGTCTTCCGAGATCCCACGAGCCTGAAATCATCGACGTCGTACACCTGAGTCATCAATACCGTACACCCGAATCGAAGGGACTCCACACACCCTAGAAGAACCTGGTCCCTAGCTTGAGTACTCGGGACGTAACCGTCCGTGTAAGAATCGGAGATCTGGTGGTCTCTTCAGGATATGTGAAAGATTAAAAGACAAGAGATCCGACCCCTTCGTCCCTTGTTATCGGTAGTATTATAACGATATCAAATAACACGTAAAATACACACGATTTATCTCCTTTTCTTGTCTTACCCTTTCTGATCTCTAGAGAAGTTCTTTTAATCTCTATGGTTCCCTTGTACAGTACGTTTATACCCGAACTATTTCCTGTCTTTACCAGACCTGGATTGTCTTCGTCTTCTATAATTCTTCTCCACCGTTCTTATGTGTCTTCTTGACATGTTTTTTCTAGAAGTGCTGGGTCTATTAATGCTACCATACTAGTGAATGGATCTCGGTTTGTAGGACCTTACACTTCAGTTCACCCGGAATCTTTCGTAGTGATGCTTGTTTCGATCACCTCCACTACCGTAAGGTCAACTCGACAAAGTTTAGGACTTTCTACTACGACACTTTCACGACGTGAGTTATACGGTCGTTTAAACCCTTTGAGTCGTCACCGGTGTCCTGACCTTTTCCAGTCAAAAGTAAGGTTAGGGATTCTTTCCGTTACGGTTTCTTACGAGTTTGATGACGTGTGAACGTGAGTAGAGTGTACGATCATTTCATTACGAGTTTTAAGAGGTTCGGTCCGAAGTCGTTATACACTTGGCACTTGAAGGTCTACAAGTTCGACCAAAATCTTTTCCGTCTCCTTAGTCTCTAGTTTAACGGTTGTAGGCGACCTAGTACCTTTTTCGTTCTCTCAAGGTCTTTTAGTAGATAAAGACGGAATAACTGATACGGTTTCGGAAACTGACACACTTAGTGTTATTTGACACCTTTTAAGAAGTTCTCTACCCTTATGGTCTGGTGGACTGGACGGAGAACTCTTTGGATATACGTCCAGTCCTTCGTTGTCAATCTTGACCTGTACCTTGTTGTCTGACCAAGGTTTATCCTTTTCCTCATGTAGTTCCGACATATAACAGTGGGACGAATAAATTGAATATACGTCTCATGTAGTACTCTTTACGACCTGACCTCCTTCATGTTCGACCTTAGTTCAAACGACCCTCTTTATCGTTAGTGGAGTCTATACGTCTACTGTGGTGGGAACACCGTCTTTCACCTCTCCTTGATTCTTCGGAGAACTACTTTCACTTTCACCTCTCACTTTTTCAACCGAATTTCGAGTTGTAAGTCTTTTGTTTCTAGTACTGTAGACCAGGGTAGTGAAGTACCCTGTATCTACCCCTTTGTCACCTTTGTCACAGTCTGAAATCAAAAAACCCCCGAGGTTTTAGTGACGTCTACCACTGACGTCGGTACTTTACTTTTTTGCGAATGAGGAACCTTCTTTTCAATACTGGTTAGATCTATCGTATAAGTTTTCGTCTTCTGTAATGAAACGGTTGTTTCCAGACAGATCAGTTCCGATACCAAAAAGGACACCAGTACATACCTACACTCTCAACCTGACACTTCTTCCGACTCGTGGTTTCTTAACTACGAAAACTTGACACCACAACCTCTTCTGAGAACTCTCAGGGAACCTGATGTTCCTCTAGGTTGGTCAGGTAAGACTTCCTCTAGTCGGGACCCTAAAGAAACCTTCCTTACTACGATTTCGACTTTGAGGTCATGAAACCGGTAGAGTACTCTTCTCAACTGAGAAACCTTTTCTGAAACTAAGACCCTCCCTATCCCACGTCATCCTCTTCCCCTGCTGTCTCCTACTCTACCGACCTACCGTAGTGACTGAGCTACGTGCACTCAGACTCACTTGAGGCCCTCGACCACTACCTGTCCCTCCGGACCGCACGACGCTAAGTACCCCAGCGGTTCTCAGCCTGTAACTCACTGACTTGACTTGACTTGACTTGACTTTGTCACAATCCCTAAAAACGTAGACTAGAGATTGAAATCTCGAAAATATGTTTACGTGTGTTTACTCCACTGTCCTTCGTGATCCTTATAGTCATTGAATTCTTTTGATGTTACTAATCTTGGTATCAATTTCAATTCTTAACTACGGGATTCACTTTGAACCCTTAAGATAGGTATTTTTCAAACGTGTTAAGAGTAATGTTTCTGAAACGTCGTAGATAGAACAAACTTTTAACTTCATATCAACTAAATGTTACAACACAATTAAAGACGACATGTTGTTTCGCTAGGTCAATATGTACATACATATATGTAGGGGAAACTATAAGAAAAGGAAACACCAAATAGAGTTCTATAACTTATATCAAGGGACACGATTTGTTATCATAGAAAAACAAATAGGTAATATATACATTATTAAACGTAGACAATTGGGATTTGAGGGTCAGACAGGGAGGGGAGGTAGGGGGAACCGTTAGTGTTTAGCAAAGAGGCATAGACACTCAGACAAAGACAAAACATCTATCCAAGAAAACACAGTACCAAATCTAAGGTGTATTTTCGCTATAGTGTACTATAGACAGAAAAAGAAAGACTAAATGAAGTAACTCATACTATTAGAAATCAAGGTAGGTGCTACGGCGTTTACCGTAATAAAGCAATGAAAAAGCCAGACTCATCGTACTTACATGGCGTAGAAGAAATGGGTGAGTAGACAACTACCTATGAATCTAAAGCAGGTGTAGAACCGATAACACTTGTCACGACGACACTAGTATCCCGACATACATAAAAAAACTCAATATTAAAACAGGCCTATGTACGACTTCTCACCCTAACGACCCAGTAGACCATTAAGCAAATCAAAAAAACTCCTCGGAGGTACGACAAAAGGTGTCACCCCCTCGTAGACAGAATGTGGAATCGTCATAAAATATAAAAGTAAAAACAACCCACACTTGTTCATCCCAGTAATGAGAAACTACTCGTATGAGTCTATTTCATGAGAAACAGATTTACATAGAGAGACCTATGAGTACAAGTCATACGTGTTCATTCACACATAAAAGGAAGCACAAGTCTCTTGAAGGAAAGATATAAGAAAATCTCTTCTAGACGATCTCTATTTAAAAGAATCAAAAGAAAGTAGGCTCTTACAGAAGTAAAGAGAAAGTAAAGACTTCCTATAAAACAACTTGACCGTTAAGAAAAGAGAGTCGTAGACTTGTTTATGACACGGTAAAGGAAGACCGAAGTACCAAAGACTACTTATTAGGTGACAGAGAGTAACGCAAAGGGGATATCTATTCCGTATTAATAAGACTGATGAGAGTTCTAAAAAAGAAATAGACATCAAAGGTCTTTAAATTAACACTACATAGAACCGAAGCTAACGGTGTCCGAATAAAACGAACCCCAAGTGACTCGAAGTTAAAGGTCCGAAAGAGAGAACGGTATAAACCCTTCTACAATCGACAATAGAGGAGTTCATGAAATAAATCAGAACGACCTGATTTTAGACCGTGTCGGGTCTTAAGGACGAGAAAGAAGTACGAAGGGTGACAAGGTGAAGTAAGGGGTGAATGGACCGTCCACTCGATACTACGGTCCGTGATTCGGTTCCCATCTTGTATAAAGAGACGAGAAACCTAAACCTTCATAGACAACCCCCCGTTCGACCCAACGTCCCGCTTACCCCAGACCTCCGAAACTTCCTACCCCTTCACCCAGACTCCCGAAAGGCCTTTCTGAAAATTGTAAATATCGAGTTAGGGACATACGGTCCGAATCGGGGGTTTACGGAACAATCCCTAGGTCTACGGTTTATTACAAACGGGGTTACCCTTGGTGAGGACCTACATCGTCGAACCCCTTTCTCTCTTTGTGGGTCGTAAAGAAAGAAAAAGGAAGAAGAAGTGAAGACGTTCCGAACCACATCACTCTCTGGAGATAGAGGTTCCTTGTATAGAACCCCTTTTTGTACGGAGTTCCCGGGATCTTTACCGTCTTAAGCCAACCACCAAGACCCAATTACCACCGTTCAGTTACCACGGGTAGAGAACGAGTTTTAGGGTGGTACCGAGGGTAGGGATCTATCCCGGTGATATTAAAAAACTGTGTCTAAAATATTCATTTTCGTACACTTGGTATATAATTACGAATGAGTATTTAATACATAGAGATGATGTCCCCCACTATCTCTTACTCTACCAACCTAACGTAGTGACTTAGTTACCCGTACTCAAACTCGTTTGAGACCCTCTATCGTTTCCTGTCCCTTCGGACCGCACTACGTCAGGTACTCTAACGTTTCTCACCCTGTACTGACTTCGTTGAATTGTGGTGTGTGTATGTGACACTTTACTAATGATGTTCGTTCCATTCATTGTGTCAGTAGTGAAATGTATCGATAGAAAAAAAAAAAGTATCACTCTTACGAATTCTGGATAAGAGAATCGTTTAGTGTTCATATTATACCAACATGAATGACGTCAGTGGTACGACATGTAATCTAGAGACCTTGAATAAACAGAATGTTGACTTTCAACGTGGAAAACTGGTTGTAAAAGGGAAAGAAACGGAAGGTTAGACCGTTGGTGGTAAAATGAGACAAAGTTATTTAAACTATAAAAATTCAGAGTGTTTACTAACTTTAGTATGTCATAAATAGAAAGAACACACGTCCAAAAATATACTCATCCACGTTACTGTAAAAATATTAATGGTTTCGGTTGTTACTCACTTCAACTATATTGTAAAGTGAACCAACAGTAAATAAATTTGTACATAACTAAAGTTAAAACACCAAAAGGTAAAAAGGAAACCCTGTTTTGAGACGAAATAATAATAATAATAATAATAATAAAATAGGGAACTAACGTTAATACAAGTCTAAGAGGACCCTTCGAAGTCTCATCCCCGTCCGTGACGGGTCGAAACTAAGAACTCCTTTCTTTATCGACCCGGACCGAGTTACGGGTCACCACTTTATACGGTGTCTCTCAGAAGGATTTACTGGATCCCATGACCTAAAAAAGGTTCGGTAAACCTTATGTGTGGTGTCTTCTCAGCCCGTAGTTACATTTACCCCAACACGAGTCAGCGAGTCAGCACAGACTGAGAAACGTTCGGAAACCTCACATCGGGAGGTCCGAGGAGACAGGTACCCCAAAAAGTCCGTTTTCAGGACCTCACCCAAAGGGAAAGGTAGGAGGTCCCCTAGAAGGACTGAACTGAGTCCCTAACTTAAGCGCAGAGGACCCAGAGGACGTAACGTCCACCCAAGAAATGGTCAACTCGATAGTCCCTTCGGGCTCACTCTAAGTCCCAATTTGAATGGACGATACAAACTTTCTGTGGAGTCACTACCATAGTGGGTGACGACGACGGTGGAATAGGAGTGGGCGAGGGACACGTCGAGGTCTGTGAAACTTACCTCTGAAACAAGTTCGTGGTTACACAATAAAGTAAAATACCAAGAAACAGAAACTGGACGGTAAGGATGGAATGACAGGAACGGAGGTAGGAAGTTAAAAAACTCCATAGTAAATATATGTCATTTTACGTGGCTTGAATTCGAACGCTTTTAATCTGTTTAGATAAATAGATACAATAGTGTGTTTAGTTCTATATCTTGTAAGGGTAACGGAGTCTTTGGAGAGAGAACGGAAGAAAGGTCAGTTCGGGTAGGATGGTAGGGGTCTTGTTGGTGATAATACAAAAAATGGCAACAGCTAGTCTTAAAACGAAAAAACCCCTTTGAAGTCATTTAACTTACCAACACGTGAGAAAACACAGACCAAAGAAAGTTTCAGATCGGTGAAACAACTTTCTGAAAGGAAAGGGAATTGATATCTCGAAAACATCTTCTGGTTAACTGACATGTACGTACCCCGATAGAGACCTAAGAGATAAGAGAAAAATTTTTAACTAAACAAATGAGGAAACCGACACGACCCAGAGTCGACACTATACGCCCTAGAAAGGAACGTCGTACACCTGAGATCAAGGGACTCACTCCTCTCGTCTCAGAATCGGTGACCTGGTGGTCCTTTCAGGAAGATAAGACAAGAACCTATATAAACAGGTAAGATTATAAACACTCTTTTACAGAAGTGAAAACATTTAAACATCAGTCGGACCTTTAATCTATTACACTCAGGAGGTCGAAGTAGGGAAAGTTCTAACGCAATAGAATAAGTACCAGTAACTTTAAAGATATTTTTAAAATCCAACTCAAACACTTAAAGATACTTTTAGGACCGCCCTTAATCTCCTAACAGTAAAAATTGGTGAAACTCAGAAGAATACATCCTTTACCATATAGAGGAGTAAATAAAAACTTTGTCAAATAAGTTTTTTCGAATCGTCAAAAGTTACATCACCAAAACGTGTATAAAGTAATCTAAATAACGACATAAAATATAAAAACTACAATTCATCATCACAAAACCCCCCGTCCTCCTCTTCCCCTGTCTCCTACTCTACCGACCTACCGTAGTGACTGAGCTACCTGTACTCAAACTCACTTGAGGTCCTCAACCACTACCTGTCCCTCCGGACCGCACGACGCTAAGTACCCCAGCGTTTCTCAGCCTGAGCTGGCTCGCTGACTTGACTTGCCTCATAACAAAAATTCTACGGTATAACACAGAAAACTATTTCAAAAAGGGGGCAGAATAACAAATGACGGTCTTCTCCTGTATGTTAACTACAAAATTATCTACTTGGAACTGAGGAAAAACAGTCATCGATTCATCACAGGTCGAAAAACTCTGGGGCACCTGACGTCGTACGGTCCGAAGGAACAGAGGANCCGTCCTCCTCTTCCCCTGTCTCCTACTCTACCGACCTACCGTAGTGACTGAGCTACCTGTACTCAGACTCACTTGAGGTCCTCAACCACTACCTGTCCCTCCGGACCGCACGACGCTATGTACCCCAGCGTTTCTCAGCCTGAGCTGACTCGCTGACTCGACTTGCCTCATAACAAAAATTCTACGGTATAACACAGAAAACTATTTCAAAAAGGGGGCAGAATAACAAATGACGGTCTTCTCCTGTATGTTAACTACAAAATTATCTACTTGGAACTGAGGAAAAACAGTCATCGATTCATCACAGGTCGAAAAACTCTGGGGCACCTGACGTCGTACGGTCCGAAGGAACAGAGGATGTTGAAACGACATAAGTGAATAATCAAGGTTATCGAACATCTAAAAAAAACCCACCCCCCCACCTCCCCCCCAAAGATACATGTGTTAGTCCAACAGACGTTTGTTTTCGTCAAATTTAAAAATTAGTGAAATAAAGAAAAAGACGGATCTTGGAGGTCCTGTTACAATTTATATTTACTCTCGTCTATAAGAAAAGAAGGGTTAGATTTCTCCTTTATTAAGTCAAAAAGTGTAATTCAAACTACAATCTATACAAAAGATTTTTAGACAGGAAATAGTCTAAATTCTTCAAGGGACGATAAGGACCAAACTCTTAACAAAGACGAAACAAAAACAAAAATTTCTCCTCACCCATAACTTAAAACAGCTTACAAAAAGGATGTAGATACTCTACTATTGTGCACAAAGAGTAAATAAGAGACGTACACAACTTAATATCACTAACTAAAGGTTTATAATTTGGTATGAAAGTAAGAACTTTATTTGGAGTGTATCGATACCATATAATTGGAAAATTATATACTGACCTAACACAAACATTAATAAATTTTGAAAGTAGATACGAGTACACTTATGACTCAAAATTTAAAATAAAAGGACGTCACAGGAACAGTCGAAAATCATAGTCCCAAAAAGACCAAAGTATTTTACTCAATGACACACTTGACAAAAAATAGAAGTGACCTACGTAAACACATTCTAACCATAATAAAGAAGGAATATAAAAACCTTCGTATATCTCGTTAAGTTCAAAAGATATAGAATACAGTCAATTTTTAAAAAAATTTTATGTAAAATGGTTTTTGTATGACTACCGGTTATCCGTGGACTTTTCTACGACGACGATTCAGTGAAGTCAGCACAGACTGAGACACACTGGGGTATCTACCGTCGGGCGATCCGAGGGGGCAGGGACCCTAAGAGGTCCGTTCTTGTGACCTCACCCAACGGTAAAGGAAGAGGTTACGTACTTTCACTTTTCGCTTTCACTTCAGTGAGTCAGCAAAGGCTGAGAATCGCTGGGGTACCTGACGTCGGGTGGTCCGAGGAGGTAGGTATCCTAAAAGGTCCGTTCTCATGACCTCATCCCGCGGTAACGGAAGAGGACTTTTCTACGATTTGTAGCGATTAATAATCTCTTTACGTTTAGTTCTAATACCGATCTATGGTGAAGTGTGATCAATCTTACCAGTAGTAATTTTTAGGATGTTTATTGTTTACGGTCTCTACAACACCTTTTCCTCTTGAGAGGATGAAACAACCACCCTTGTGTTTAACCTAGGGTTACCAGCATCGTCGAGATATATATGATCGGTTCTACACCTTCGTTGAATTTACAGGTAACTGTCTTCTTACCTGTTTCACCATATATATGTGTTACTTTATAATAAGTCGGTGTTTTCTTACTCTAGTATGATAAACGTTGATGTGTCTACTTGGATCTCTAATATGATTCACTTCATTCAGTCTTTCTCTTTTTAGCCATAGTATACTATAGTGAATTCACACTATAGAGTTTATACTGTGTTTACTTGAATAAATATTTTCTCTTTGTCTGAATATCTGTATCTTTTGTTTCCAAGGGTTTCCTCTTGCTCCACTTCCTCTCTATTTAGTCCTCAAACCCCTAATTGTCTATGTGTGATGATGTATATTTTATCTATTTACCGTTCGAACATTTATAAGTGTTTAGTTAGTTACACTATGTGGTATAATTGTTTAACTTTCTATTTTTGGTATACTAATAGAGTTATCTACGTTTCTTTCGGAAACTGTTCTAAGTTATAGGTAAATACTATTTTTGAGGGGTCTTTCATCCGCGTCCTCCTTGTATGGAGTTGTATTATTTTTGGTATATACTGTTTGGGTGTCGTTTGTAGTGGGAGTCACCACTTTTGAACTTTCGTAAAGGAGATTTTAGTCCTCGTTCTGTTCACACGAGTGACAGTGGTGATGATAAGTCGTATTAAAACCCTCAAGATCGGTGTCGTTAGTCTCTTCTTTTTCTTTATTTTCCTTAGACCTAACCTTTTCTTTTTATTTTAAGAGTGACAGACGTCCACTGTACTAGGAAATGTATCTTTTGGGATTTCTGTGGTGATCTTTTAATGATCTCGATTAGTTACTTATATCATTTCAACTTCCTATATTTCAATTATGTGTCTTTAGGGAAGGTAAGAATATGTGATTGTTACTCTTTCGTCTTTCTCTTTAATTCCTTTGTTAGGTCAAGTGGTAACGTTACTTTTATTATGTCATGAATCCGTATTTAAATGGTTTTCTTTGTTTTCTGGATATATATCTTTTGATATTTTGTGACTACTTTCTTTAGTTTCTACTGTGTTTATTTACCCCTTTATATGGTACAAACGTCTAGTCTTCCTAGTTATATCACTTTTACTCATATAATGGGTTTCGTTACATATCTCAGTTACTTTAGGGATAGTTCGATGGTCACCATAAAAAGTGTCTCGATCTTGTTTATTAAAGTACTAAAAATACCTTTGTGTTTTAGGAGCTTATCGGTTTCGTTAGAACTCTTTCTTCTGACCTTGACCTCCTTAGTTGGACGGACTGAAGTCTGATATGATGTTTCGGTGTCAGTAGTTCTGTCATACCATGACCGTGTTTCTGTCTTTATGTCTAGTCACATCGTTTTATCTTTCGGGTCTCTATTTGGGTATCTGGATATCCGTTGAATAGAAACTGGTTCCTCCGTTTTTATACGTCACCTCTTTACTGTTTGAGAAATTGTTCACCACGACCCTTTTGACCAGTTGGTGAACATTTTCTTACTTTGATCTCGTGAAAGATTGTGGTGTGTGTTTTTATTTGAGTTTTACCTAATTTCTAGATTTAAAGTCTGGTCTTTGATATTTTGAGAAATCCCCTTTTGTATTCGTCTTGTGAGAGACTGTATTTAGTACCGTTCTAGGAGATACTGGGTGGAGGGTCTCATTACCTTTATTTTTGTTTTTATTTGTTTACCCTGGATTAATTTTACTTTTCGGAAACGTGTTGTTTCCTTTGATATTCGTTCCACTTTTCCGTCGGAAGTCTTACCCTCTTTTATTATCGTTCACTTTTTTGACTGTTTCTTAATTAGAGGTTTTATATGTTCGTCCAGGACGTCGAGTTTTGGTCTTTTTATTCACTGAGTTAGTTTTTCACCCGGTTTCTTGATTTGTCTGTAAAGAGGTTTCTTCTGAATGTCTACCGATTGTTTGTGTACCTTTCTACGAGTTGTAGTAGTGAGTAATAGTCTCTTTACGTTTAGTTTTGGTGTCACTCCATGGTAGAGTGTGGTCAGTCTTACCGACTGTAGTTTTTCAGATGTTTATTATTTACGACCTCTCCCACACCTCTTTTCCCTTGGGAGAATGTGACAACCACCCTTACGTTTGAACATGTCGGTATACGTCTCGTCACACCTCTGAGGAATTTTTTGACCTTTGTCTTGACGGTATACTGGGTCGTTAGGGTGACGACCCGTATGTGTACCTCCTTTGGTCTCTGTCCACATGGGCACAAGTAACGTCGTGACAAATATTATCGGTCCTGTACCTTCGTTGGATCTACAGGTAACCGTCTACTTACCTATTCCTTCAACACATGTATATGTGTTACCTTATAATGAGTTGATATTTTTTCTTGTGTAAACTCAGTCAAGATTACTCCACCTATTTTGACCTCGGATAATATGTGCCACTTCATTCAGTCTATCTCTTTATGGTTATGTCATATATATACCCTAAATCTTTCTACCATTACTGTTGGGATATACGTTCCGTCGTCTTCTCTGTGTCTACATTTCTTGTCTGAAAACCTGATACACCCTCTTCCGTTCTTTCCCTGTTATACTCTCAGACTTTGAACATATAATGGCATACATTTTATCTGCTGGACAGGATCAAGCTACGTACTTTGTCCCGTGAATTTTGGACACGAGACCCTGTTGGGTCTACCTACCCCACCCCTCCCTCCACCCTTCCCCAAGTCCTACCACCCTGTGTACATGTGGGTACTGACTAAGTACAACTAAATACCGTTTTTAATGGTGGTATAACATTTCATCAACGGAGGTTAATTTTATTTATTTATTTAATTTTTTGGTCCAGGACACACATATCGTGTCCTTTGATATGAGTTCTAGGACATTATTTCATATTGACTTTTATAAGACTCAATATACATAAAACCCAACCGGTTTTTCAATTAAACTCAAAAGGATATTGTAGAATACCCTTTTGTCCCTACTTAAAAAACCAGTTTCTTCAAATTATACATATGTATTGAAACAACGTATGGTTTTTGATTGTGTTGTAACATTTAGTTCATATGAAGTTATTATTTATTTCTTTATTTTAAATAGATGAATTACAATAATCTTCTCTCAACAACTATTACGTGTCAAATACAGACCTCCTCGATATTACTACCAGAGAGAAAGTAGTGACCATAACCATTAAACACAAAAGACAAAGAAAAAAAGAACCAGTCATATAACAACTCAATAAATAGAATAATGAGAAAATTTCTTCGGTAAAAAATCGAAATATTTAAAAGAGATAACAAACGGAGGGTGTATGAAATAACTAAATATGAGAATAGAAATAAAAAATGACAGAGATGAATGAAATACCTCAACCTTTACCATTGAAGTGAGGTTATAAGAACGGTCCCTTTAGGGTACCCGTCTCCTCGGACCTCCCGATGTCAGGTACCCCGACGTTTCTCAGCCTGTGACTCGTGTGTGAGAATGAAATTGAACTAATTTTTTTTATATATCTGTGAATCTAGTTATAAAAATTTAGAAAGAATAAAAAGGTACATAGATGGGTTTCGATATTTAAGTATGGATTCGAAATTACTCTTAGAGTATATAAAACTATATAAGAAAAGTAATATTAATTTAATTTTTAATAAAAAGTACACTAAGAAAAAGACTGGGTACCCAACAACAAAAACAAAAATTTCCATAAATAAATAAACTGACACAGTCCTGAATCAACGTCGTACGTCCTAGAAAGGAACACCACGTGTCTGACAGATCAACACCGTACGTCCGAATCAACAAGACACCCTACACCCCAGTATCGAGGTCTGGTCCTTAACTTGCGTACAGGGGACGTAACGTTCCGTCTAAGAATTGGTGACCTGGTGACCCCTTCAGGGACAAAACAAAAATCCGTTACACGATAAATTAAAGGTGTCAATACCTCTAAAAAGATTAATTGGTAACCTAATTAAAGATTAAATGAATACAGTATCAATCTCTAATATAACCCTCAATAGAGTCAGTAAACCTTAAGTAACTCTGAACTAAATACTGGGCAGTATACCTAGATAAAATGATTTATAACTACATTGAACGTTTTTTTTATCCGTAATACAACTTGTACAACGAGAGACGAAAGATAAACATAATAGACAATAATAAAGGAAAATCCGGAAAAAAGTTAATTAATTGTAGAAATTTTTAAAGGATAAATAGAGGAGAAAATGTAAAAATCCATGTAGAGAACCTAAATATAAAACTTCACTAACGATACCACTTAAGTTATCCATAAGAAGTAAATAGTGTAAACAGGAATCTAATAAAAATACGGTGTATAACACACGAGTCAACGATTCGGTACAGACTGAGAAACGCTGGGGTACCTGACATCGGGCGGTCCGAGGAGACAGGTACCCTAAAAAGTCCGTTCTTATGACCTCTGTCAACGTCAAAGGATGAGATACCTTAAAAGTGAGAGGTCCTTAGTTTGAGTACAGAGAACGTGGAGGACGAAACCGTCCACCTGAGAAATGGTGACACGGTTGACCCTTGGGTATGGTGTATGAGATGTGTCAATTATAGAATTTGGTACACTAACGTTGGTAGGCACAACGACGTTTACCATTTTAAAGAAAAAAAAAAAAACCATACAGTCTCATCATGAGATAACATACATATATGGTGTATGAAGTCAAAGTCAAATCAACGAGTGAACATAGACTGAAAAACACTGGGCTACCTGACTTCGTCCGGTCCGAAGGGACAGGGAGTGGTTGAGGACCTCGAACGAGTCTGAGTACTGGTAGCTCAACCACTACGGTAGGTTGGTAGAGTAGGAGACAGTAGAGGAGGAAGAGGAGGACGGAAGTTAAAAAGGGTGGTAGTCCCAGAAAAGATTCCTCAGTCAAGAAGAGTAGTCCACCGGTTTTATAACCTCGGAGTCGAAGTCGTAGTCAATAAGGTTACCTATGTCCCAACTAAAAGAAATCCTAACTGACCAAACTAGAGGAACTTCGGGTTCCCTGAAGGTTCTCAGAAGAAGTTGTGGTGTCAAGTTTTCGTAGTCAAGAAGCCGTGAGTCGAAAGAAATACCAGGTTGAGAGTGTAGGTATGTACTGAAGACCTTTTTGGTATCGAAACTAATCTGTCTGGAAACAGTCATTTCATTACAGAGACGAAAAATTATACGACAGATCTAAACAGTCTCGAAAAGAAGCTTCCTCGTCCTCAGAGAATTAAAGTACCGACGTCAGTGGTAGACGTCACTAAAACCTCGGGTTCTTTTATTTCGGACAGTAACAAAGGAGAAGATAAACGACACTTTATTACCCTGGTCTAAGGTACTATAACCAAAAAGTTTACAACTCAAAATTCGGTCGAAAAAGTGAGAGGAGAAAGTGAAAGTAGTTCTCCGAGAAATCAAGGAGAAGTGAAAGACGGTATAATCAAGTAGGTAAACAACAACCTGTGAATCCAACAGAGAAACTTGTAAAATGGACACAAAATTTTATTCCGGTACTCTATAGAGACGTGGAAAGTAGGACTGAGGTTAGAAAGGGGGATGACGATTCGTCTACGAGGGAAACGAGAATCCTTCTAAACCCCACCGTCCCCTAACCCAATTTTACAATTTTAATAAAGTCTAACGAAAACCTAAGTAGAGGTGACACTCAAAACACAGACGAAAGTCGATGTAAGAGGGATAAGAAATGAGTCTTTTTAAAAGAACCCTCTTTTAACGGTCTGACTTCCTGAATCAAGACACAAACTCCAATAGGTTCTAAGGTTAGTTATCATTGCTAGTACTGTCGTGGGTACAATAGAAATTTGTGACCGTTTAAAAGAGGACAGAGTCGTCTTAGAGAGGTACTTTGAGGAGGGTCATACTTTCTCCGACGATCAGAAACGAGTGGATACTTTTCTAATAGGGAGAACTTGAAACCAAATAACTTTGAAGAAACGTAGGTAGTAAAAACTTTTCGAAATTTATTTACTACTGAAAAATCAAATAGATCGAAAAACAACAACATAACACCTTGAATATTTTTGAAACCCTGAGGTAATGATTTGTAACTTTAGGTACAAGTTTTCAAAGAGATTACCAATGTTTGAAAACACATTTGTTCCTTCACCGTTACTACCTCCTTTATCTCAGTGGGAACTTTCTTTCTTAACGTCCTATTCCTAAGTGTCATTATTCACTCCCGACGAATAACACAGTAATGTTTTGACCCCGCTTCGGTACCACGGAGGTTTTACCCTCCAGTAAAGTTGTTCGGTAAAACGTTTCTCTAATAGTCTCACGACCTACTTAGATACTCTTAAGGGTTGGGGGATTTACTCACTGGCTGGGTCTTAATGTTTTGTACATTCTTCGTTAAGGTACCTTTTGTATGTCTTTTAAAGTGTAAGTTCTCCATCACTATTATCTATTAGACTTTTACTAAAATTTTGTTCATGTAAAATATCGAAGTATCACTATTTCCTGTTCCAGTATAGGTACTTTGTTCTTATCAATGAGAACTGTTTTTTTGGCTGTCATCCATTAATGTTACTTTTAAGATGTTACCTAACTACCGTCGTTATCGTTCGGTTCGTATTCTCTCTTGACCTTTCGACCTTCTGGTTTCTCATTAAGACGATCCTATGTCGTACTGTTTACTTTTGATATTCGTCTCTGAATACCGTCTAATGTCCCTTTAGTCTTCCGGTGTACCCTTTTTAATACGGAGTGTAATATGGAGGGTTTATGTAGGATTTTCTTAGTCTCATGTCAACTCCTGTTATAAGAATATTGTATAACCTCTTCTCTTAAAAATTTCATTCTGTATTTTTATTCATTTTTCTAAATACTAAAACTGAGGTAATTTTTTTGAAGTATACTTTTTCGGGTATTTCAAATTTAAGTTTCCGTGAAACTTCTCATAAAAACGAATTATATATTGTACATTTCTATATTTCTTGAAGATGTTTAGTCATTCTTGTCGAGAAATCTCTCAACTATGTTTGTCCTTTAGGTATCAGTTCCTTTACACTTACCGGTTTTTTGAATACTTTTCTATAGTGAGAGTGATCTTTAGTCCCTGTAACTTTCATTTTGTTAGTTCTTTACGTTAAAAGAAAGTACTTTAACCGTCTTTAGACTTCAATAAGTTGTACAACGACTACATCAACCCCTTTACTTGTGAATAAACACCCACTGTCAGAGACGTCTTGTTAGACCGTTATAAATAATTTTGATTTTTACGTACGTGAAATACTATCTGACTAAGTAGAAGATCTTTAGAACTGACACACACTCTTCCTTCTTCTTATTCTTCCTTCTCTATTCACTAGGTCACGAAGACTGTTCCAATTACCAACATCTGTTTCCATCTCCTCCTTGGATTTGGTCTAGACTTTAGTTAAGCGGGTGACTTGTACCGAATTTCGGAAAGTAAGGAAGACAGTTATGAGTATTCCACAGATTCTTTATTTTGGTGGGTCGGGGTTCCTTGGAATAAGAAAAGATATAAAGGAGGTGATGTAGATGGTGTCACCTTGTCAAGATTTTTCATAAAATCCAAACCCCTCCTCATTTGTGTAGGGTTCAGATAGAGAAACTTTAAAGTTCGGAAAAAGAACATTGAAGTCCCTTCGAAATTACCCAGACCCTCCTCGTCCCCATCTTTAATTTCCCTTCCCGTCATCGTTTCTGAGACCGAAGTAGAACGACCACACATTATAACGTATTCTGAAAGGGTGAGGTGGGGTGAATTGACCAGTCAGGAAGTACGTAATTCTGGTAATATTCCCGAGGGTCAGTACGGAGACTGAAATTGAAGTGAATACTGGAGTCTCACTAGTCGAGTTCCTAAAGACACCGGTCTTGTAATAACAGTCTTGTGGTCGGGGAGTTAAGGTAAAAAAACCCCGAACCTAAAGATCTCAACCTAAACTAGATAACGAGTGACATGCATTTACATATTCTTACCCTATTGCGCCCTATGATTATCCACCGGCTTTGTAAATGTTCGACACTAGGGTACTAGGTAGAGACAAGAACCCAACTGTTAAAACATCATTTTAAAAAGAAACTAAATTCTGTTTGTTTGTTTGGGGAGGAGAACAAATTTATGAACCCTAGTAATTTAGGTGTTCTCTTTTTCGTTCAGAACCTTCTCCTTCCCTCGACGAGCCTTATACAGAACTCGGTGTACCTTACGTTTGGTTTCTACCCAGAGTTGACATTCCGTCCCAGGGACCCTGTTGACCCGTAGGGGGTCCTCCAGTAGAGAAACTAGACTTCGGTCAAGACTTTTCCTAGAACCGGTTTCGGTAAACTTGAAGAGCCAAGGAGTCCGATATCTAATCCCCCAACTCGCACCCTCACTACTCTGACATCTTCTCCCTCTGGTGCAACAGGACAACACCCCACACTATCCACGGACCATGGTACATGTACTTGTGACGACGGGGCATTTTCTCGGGGTGGTGTCACTACACGCTCCTCGTCCACCACTTCCGGAACACAGCCCGGAGTCAACTCACGTACACTTCTTGTCGGGGGTTGTGTACCGACATCCTTCACCGCTACTCACTGTCTCCGTCGTGGTTCTAGTCGTGGGGTCTCTACCTGTCGCGGTTGAGTATCCGTCTCCACAGGTGTGTCCTCTCGAACTCATCCCGTCCGTCGAGTGTCTTCTTCACCAGGTGTCACGCACTCCGTGTCATCCCCTTCACGTCTCACTACCTCCAGACCTACCTCCGATGTTCGTGCGGACTGTTGGTCCTCCACGGGTGGTACTCGTCCGTCTGTACTGCAGAGTACTCGTGTCCTATTACGTTCCCCACCGTGTGCCGTTGCATCGCCAGTATTCTGTATTCCCTATCGTTCTGCGGGAGTCTCTGTGGATATTCGTAGTTCTTCTTGTAGACTCGACGTGTCGGAGGTTTCCTCTACCGCGGAAGAAGGACGTCCTTCAGTCGGCGGTAGAACCCTTACCACTGGTCACCTTTCGGTTGTAGGTTGTTCCTCTCGACCGACTCTTCTATCATGTACCCGCACACCTCGGACCGTAGACACACCTAGTCCTTCTAGTCCTAACGTAACGGGTCTTCCGGGTAACACTTATACCGTCGGTGGTCCCTCTTGTCCCGGTCTACACCGGGACTCACCAACTTTTCCGGGCACTCTCACTTCAGGCTCCAGTGACTGACTAAACAAAGGGAGTGGGAGACTCTCCGCAGCGAGTAGACGTCCTTCTTGTCCCATAAACCTTCCGTAGAGTCACCCCTTATAAAGTAGAATATACTGTTGACGTTAACAAATTATTACTGAGGGACCTCAGAGAATTCTTCCTGACTACCCGTGTAAATCAAAGTCATCCTTTTTTCCAGGTGGTCATGAGAACGGACCTTTTAGGGTACCTACCTCTTCGGACTCTCCGACGTCAGGTACCCCAGCGACTCCCAGCCTGCGCTGACTCGCTGAAGTGAAACTGAAAAGTGAAAGCACGTAACCTCTTCCTTTACCGTTGGGTGAGGTCACATGAACGGACCTCTTAGGGTCCCTGCCCCCTCGAATCAGCCGACGGTAGATCCCCCAGCGTGTCTCAACCTATGCTGACGTCACTGAATCGTCGTCGTACTAACTAAGTAATACCCTCTACCCCTTGTCGTTCTATTTCGGGGTTAAAATGATAAAGACACATTTCAGAACGGAAGTGGAAGGTCCTGTCGTGATGGGTGGTTCTGAACGTCAGTTTGGGAGACATTGGTACGATCTCTCACGTTCTGTCGTCGTCACCCTACAACATTGTGTGAGGTAGGGTTTACGGGACCACAGTTTCGTCTCTACCCTAAGACTTCTCTGATCGTATACTTCATCCCTCTGGAACGGTTTCTACTATCTTCTATTACTTCAAGGTAGGTTTTCGTCACTCCTTTCCGAGTAACGGTTTAAGAACCTACTCGCTTACTTCCGCGGTTTCAGACCTTTCTCACACCCTACCGTAAATCCTATAATTGGGTTCTTCAGATGTGACATTCCCTTACTTACTTGTTGTTTCAAACCTTGGGTCACCAGATCCCAACACCCTCTGTTCAACAGGTGTCATGGTCAGTAGAAAGACTCCGAACTTAAGTTTCCCATTCTCACCTCTTGTAATACGAGTCACACACACGATTCGTGAGTTGTTTTGGGACGGTTGACTTACGTCACCTGGTCCCTCTACTAACTTCCTAGTCCTCCCTATCGGGCGTGGGTTCTTATGAATAGGAACTGGAAGAGCGGAAGTAGTAGTGGCGAGTCCTTGAGTATGACAGGGCCTTATGACAAGTGTGTGTAGTAGTCGTCGTGACTCCTGAAGACAGTGTCACTACTACAGTCGGTAATGGTAGTCGTTACTCCTTCCTGTGTCTTCACATACGACTTCATGTCACTTCGGTAGGACACTTCTGGTCCTCCCACACGACAACCTATCTCGGTCATCTCCAGACGAAGGGGTCTACAGGTTTCCGTCGCCCGATGAATCTCTGGTCCTCCTCAGTCACAACCCACCGACAGATGAGTTCTGGGAGACCACGGGTTTAGTAACTGTTGTGAATGGAATTTATAGTCCTAAAGAAACTATCGAGTCGACCATTTCTTAGACGGACTTTACATCTTCTGAGGTCAAACTAAGGACCCAGTCCTACTAGGGGACCTCTTCCCTTTCCGATAGGTGAGGTCGTAAGAACGGACGTCTTAAGGTACCTGAGATGTCAGGTGTCCCAACGTTTCTCAGCCTGTGCTGACTCACTGAAAGTGAAGCGAAGTAGAATTTATAGAAAGTGGAAGAGACTGAACTGAAGAATTAATACTTTAGACCAGATCTGAAAAGGGAGACGGATTGGCAAGGGAAGGGAGAGAGAGACTGACACGACGCCGAAACGACGACACACGTGGACACGAAGGGATCAACACCGTGCGTCAGGTCTCACGGTACCGAGTGTGCGACATCGGGAGCCCGAATCAACGGGGTACCGTACACCCTAGAATCAAGGGGATGGTCCTTGACTTAGACACAGGGGCCGTAACCTTCCACCTAAGTATTGGTGACCTGGTGGTCCCTTTTCAGGGACGAGGGAAAAGAGGTAGAGACAGAGAATCAAAACGGATCTAGCTACGGCGTGAATTCAACCGTAAATTCTGAGAGAATTTTTTAAAAAAATAAATGAATAAATAAAAACTACCACGGCTCAGAAGTAACGACGTACCCCTGAAAGAGATCAACGTCGTTTGTCCCTACGAGAGATCAACACCACGTACCCGAAGGGCGACACCACCGAAGAGAACGACCTCTCGTTCCCGAGATCCCCCGTACCCGAAGTCACCGTGCCTGAATCAACGAGACACCGTACACCCTAGAAGGGCCTAGTCCCTACCTTGTACACAGGGAACGTAAACCGTCCGTCTAAGATTTGGCGACCCAGTGGTCCCTTCGGGATTCGGAAGGAATCTAATGACGGGGTGAACTAAAAGTTGGATAGTACTGATGAATAATAAGACAAGGGTACATAAGTAAGTAAGTAAATTATTTTTTAATTAAGTCGAAAGGGATTCCCCGTCAGTGACTCCCTCCGTGTTCGTTGTTCCCCCATTTTTTCTACTTGTTCCAAAACAAAAGTACCCTCTCTATTCCTTAATCCTTTGTTCATTTGGTATATATATATATATGTATAAAATTTTTTTCAATTCTATAAACAAAATATTCTTTATAAATAAATAAACCATCACTGCCCAAAACCAACACCCTACGTCCTAGAAACTTGAAGAGACACCGTACACCTTAGAAAATTAACACCATACACCCTAGATGAAGGGACTGGTCCCTACGTTGGGTCCCGAAGACGTAACCCTCACACCTCGGAGTTGGTACCCTGAGGGTCCCTTATAAAGATTTATAAATAAAAAATTAATCTCCTTTTAACGAAATTTTACACAATTAGGGTAAAATGACCTTTATTTACATTCCTTTTTATTTGTCTCACTAGAATGTCCTTTAACGATCTCTTTTGTGGAAACCTACTTCACGAACTCCCTCCGGAGAGACCTGAACACTCTTGACGAAAGTTTTAGATCCACAATACCCTGAAGGACCCACCGGGTCACCAATTCCAAGGACCGAGGGTTACGTCCCTCGGACCCAATCTAGGGACTGGTCCCTTGATCTAGAGAGTCCGACTTTGATTCTGGGATGTACGACGTTGATTTTGTTTATTTTATCTAGAGTCTGACCGTGTCGGTGTGTGGGTGTCTATTCGACAATATTCTTCCGTTCTCTTTTGGATTTATATCCCCACTTTTAGTCTGTCCGGTTAATACCAAGGTATATTACGTCTTAAGAAATTCCTACTTTAGATGAGGTTTTACCTTACCTCTTGAAGAACCCCATCAGACATATCTCTTCCTAAACAAGAGATAATGGGAAACCCCAGTTGAGTATCGGTATATCATGGAGACCTAGAACAGGTTCCTAAAAGTTCACCTAAAATGTAAACCAAGAAGAGAAAGGTACGGTATAGAGGAGCAAGGGGTCCCTAGACTAAGGATGATTCGTAAGTAACTCTACCGACCTACCGTAGTGACTGAGTTACCTGCACTCAGACTTACTTGAGGCCCTCAACCACTACCTGTCCCTCCGGACCGCACGACGCTAAGTACCCCAGCGTTTCTCAGCCCGTACTGACTCGCTGACTTGACTTGACTTCGGAAGTAATACATGACCGGTAGTCCGATTCCAATCTCTTTCCGACTACCTAAAGTCGACTTTCAGAATAGTGGTAACCGTGATGACTGTAAAACTCGACTTATTATAATTCATACAATATTCGTATAAGAAAAAGCGAGCTAGGAATGGTCAACCACAACAATAATAGACGGACCATACCCGTCCCCTCGTCTCTAAGTGTCATCACGTCATTGTTTGATATTTGACACACCTTATCACGACGGGTGTCGAAGTACACGTGGACTTAGGAGTCTTGCACAGACATAAACCTTGATGTCAGAAGTGTCCACATTAATAATTCTTAGAACTCCCCGAAGGAACCACCGAATCACCATTTCTTAGACGGACGGTTACGTCCTCTGTACTCAAGTTAGGGACTAGGCCCTTCTAGGGTGTACGGTCCCTCGTGGATTCGGGTACACGGTGTCGATGATTCGGACACGAGATCTCGGGCCTTGACGTTGATGACTTCGGGGGTACGGGACGTCGAACACTGGACGTTGTTCTCTTCGGTGGTCTTATTCTTCGAATACGTGACGTTGATCTCTCGTCGGGGACGAGAGACGTTGATCTCTTTTCGGGATTGTGTCGGTTTTTAATCTTCCTCTTCCTCTTCCTTTTCCTCTTCTTATTAGAACTCCTCCAGTAGGGTCTAAATTCCAAACGAACTTTAGGTTGCTTACCAAAGGAATGCTCTTCTCCTCTCCTACGCGTCCCTGTTTTTCTTATACCAGTACACTTCTACCTCCGTCTATAACTTTACTTGTCGATGTGCGGTCGTTTGTTATTAACGACCTCGGAGGGCTTAGATCCTCTTTTCGCACCTTGTCTAAGAGGGAGTCTCTGAGGTCCTCTTTAGTTAGTACAGTGGTGGAACTAAAGTCTGTAGACCGGATGTCTTGACATTCTCTTATGTAAAGACAACAAAATGTAGTGGGGTAAATGTTTGTCTCTTATGTAAAGACGACACCCAAGGTCGTCGGTGTCCTTTAATTACGTGGTTAGGTTCTAGTGGGGCGTTTCTTCATCCTGTTAGTAAAAATTTGTTATCCACATTGAAGTCTCAAGGACCAAAAGAGAAGTATAGAAAGAAAGGTTGTTTTTCATTACTTAACGAGTCCAGAACGAAACAATTCATTCGGATACTGAAAGGACGGGGTCACCACCGAGTCCGCCATTTCTTAGACGGACGTCACGTCCTCTAGACCCAAACTAGGGACTCAGCCCTTCTAGGGGAATTCTTCCCTTACCGTTGGGTGAGGTCATAAGAACGGACCCTTTAGGACAGCTGTCTCCTCGGACCACCCAACGTCGGGTACCCCAACGTTTCTCAGTCTGTGTTGACTCACTGACTCACACATATGTGTCGGGTCACGACAATACGAATCGAGGAGACAGCCCTACTGAGAGGATGAAAGACCGGACCCCGTCTTCGGTGGAGTGGTCGGTACTCGGTTGTCAGGAGAACCTACGAGAACGGGACTACAACGGGAACAGTGAGTGGACCGAGACCAGACTACCAGGAAAGTCGACTACCCAATTGTCGGGAGGTCAGAGACATAATTCTTCTTTGTCACGGCTGACTGAGATCAAATGACAGTTCTTACAACTAACCAGACTTTCCACTACACTTGATTTATGATGACCGGGACCACGAAACCTAGGAGATAGAGACTTCCAGCATACCATAGAGATGTTAGAGAAGGGACTACTTTCGGAGAAAGGAACGGAGTGTGTGAGTACCACAAAGGGACTGGAGTGGAAGGGAAGGTCATAAAGGTCTACCAAGGAGTCGATTTATACGTAAATGACTCGTAGTGTAAGAGGGTGATGACTGAAAACCTTAGAAGACATTCGTCGAAGAGGTTATCCTTTTACTAGGGGATACAGTACCAAAGGGCTGATCACGATCACTATTTCTTAGAAGGACGGTCACGTCCTCTGCGTCCTCTGAGCCCAAACTAGGAACCCAACCTTTCTAGTAGACCTCCTCCTTTGCCGTTGGGTGAGATCGTAAGAACGGACCTCTTAAGGTACCTGTCTCCTCGGACCACCCGATGTCAGGTGCCCCAGTGTTTGTCAACCTGTACTCACTCGTTTGTACGTCGGTGCGGTGTGTGTGCAGTATCAAACGAAACTCGAAACCTGTGTAAAAAAAAAAAAAGAAGTCTTGTTAAATCCTTTGTCCGTAAAGTAAAGTAACTTGGGTGGAAGAGGTCAATCAGTCTGTCCTTCCCGTCCTGTCTCTGTTCAGATCCGAAACCCACTCAATAGAGGAAGAAGAAGGAGAAGAAAAACAAAAAATTTAGAGAAACAAGATTTAGTCACGGGAGTACAAATTCCTACTTCTTAGGAAGGTTGATCAAAAAACTTAACTAAAAATTTTAGGAAGGAAAAGTGTAAAAGGAGTGACGACGAAGGTAAAGTCTAGACTACGGGAAACGACTTTTACTCTCTGCTCTCTTCCCCTTAGCTCCAATTGACTGGGGAATAACACTTATTTTGGAAGTGCCGTAGAGGGTAGATACTACCTCGTACTTTTTTAGGAAAGAGGTAGTTTGTGTCTTCCGGGTCTCAGGTACTTTTGTAAGACGAAAGAAAATTAGAATCTTCTTTTTTCTACTAATAAGTTGTCTCCTCAGACCACCCGATGTCGGGTACCCTAACGTTTCACAGTCTCTCCTGTACTGACTCGTTGATTGTGTGTGTGTACACAGAAATATGGTTGTTATTAGATATTTTATTTTTATTTTTTAAAAATAACTACTTCCCCGTCCTTTTTTTTTTTCTTTTTGTACGGAGACCGAGTAATTTCAATGTGACGTAAGGACGGAAAGAAAGACAAACTATCAAACTATTAGTTTATTACTCAATGGACTTTCGGTCAAGTATTCATAAAAGAGGAGAAAACTAGATAAACTGTGAGTGGTGGTTTGTGTCGTGGTCCACGTATCGTTCATGAGGTATTCGTAAACGACTTACCTATGTTAGAAGTTCCCTTTTCGAAGGACACTACTCTACAGATTCCACTGTTTCTCTGACTGGCCTTCTCGACCCTCGTCTTGTGTAAGACTGGTCAAGATTCTACGCAAGAAAGTTGAGACGGTCCACTTGACTCCAAACCAAGGAAGACGGGACCGAGAAGTTCGATTAGACTAAACTAGAGACTTTTGTCGAGATCCCACAATCCCAAAAGCTAACAGGGACTTTCCCAACGACTTTCACAGAGATCCGACACGGGTTCCAAGACAGTTTCAGACTAGAGAGTCGACACCGGTTCTCGAGGTTTAGACGGGTCGAGTCGTCGATAGTACCTTTAAGTTCACACGTGTCATTTTGTCTCCGAAGGGTCCACCATGTCACTATTTCTTAAACGGACGGTTACGTCCTCTACGTATAAACTAGGGACCCAACCCTTCTAGGGGACCTCCTCCCGTACCGTTGGGTGAGGTCATAACAACGGACCTCTTAGGGTATCTGTCTCCTCGAACCGCCCGATGTCAGGTACCCAAGTGCTTCTCAGTCTGTACGGACTTGTACGTACGTACACGCGCCCGCGCGCGTGTGTGTGTGTGTGTGTGTGTGTGTCTCATTTTATTTACTGGAAGGGTGGTTGTCAGAACGAATGAGTCCGAGTACCGACACGGTCGACTGACTCTATTTTATTTATCTACGGGGGGGACGTTCTATCCCTTCTAATTCTCCGTATGTATTAGAGAGAACGGTTCACGAACGAATATGAGTTTGAACCACACTAGGATTTTTAGTTTATTTCGGTATCAAGGACCCATAGAAAGAAGGGTGGTCATAGAGGGGAGATTAGTGAGGATCTAGGGTCTTTCGGGATGTCTGTCATCCTAAGGTCTAAGAATGGAGATAGACGGTCCCAGTTTCTCTAACGGAGTGTCGGAGATACGTATGAAGTTAAGAATAGGACCCCACGGAACTATTTTGGAGGGACCTTAGGTCGTGGAAACCAATTACTCAGACTGGAACCAGATACCCCTTTCACTATATAAACAGACTCCTATCTCCGAGACCTCTTGTCACAACGTAGTCTTTCGAAGTAAAATAGAGGTAAAAAAAAGGGGGTCTCTCTTTTAATAGTCGACACCCTCGGTCTCGGGAACTCTGACCTTACTGAGGTCCTCTATACAAAAAATAAAGAGTCAAGGTCCTTACACCCTTCGTGACACTATCTATTAACTTGAAACGTCCCTTAGATTTAAGTTTGAGTTTTCAGAAACGAACAGGAAAAATGTTTTTATTAAAATAAACAAAACTGACACGACCCAGAAACGGAGACGCGTACGAAAAGAGATCAACGTCCCTCCCTGATGAGAGATCAACGCCCCTTGTCCGAAGAGTGACACCACCGAAGAGAACAACACCTCGTGTCCGAAATCCCACGAGTCCGAAGGTATCTACACCGAGGACCCGTATCAACACCGTGCACCCGAATCAACGAGATGCCGTATACCATAGAAGGACCTAGTCCCTAGTTTGGACACAGTGGCCGAAACCGTTCACCTAAGAAATTGTCGCTCTACCGTCCTTTCGGGATGAACAGGAGAACACTCTCTTCCCCACACTCTTAGAAAAAAAAAAGGAATCGTACCTGTGTGAAAACACATATGTGTATTTATTGTACAGACTGGAAGTTTCTTAGAAGACTTACTTCGTTATTGTAACACTTCGACCTCTTGATCGGTCCTTTATCGGGGTGAAAGAATATGATCTAATTAAGGGAAGAGATTAGATATCAGAGACTCACACGAGTGTCTTAAGTGTCTCTGATCTCTTTATTCATTTCTGATTACCACAATCTTAGGGACTCCAGACACTGTTCCAGTGACTTCTTTTCACTTCCTAGAATCACAAGTACGTTACTATAGATTCGGTTATAGTCTACTGCTTCGTATTCATGTGTTCTCATTATTCGGTTCTGTGTCTTGACCGACACTGAAGTATTTCAGTGCCTCCGTCCGTTCTTGTCACCGATGCGTATTTAGTATCAGTTCCTAAGTAGGAACCCACTTGTATCAGTTAACAAGTAGGGTCGATGTTGGTACTGTTCCCTATAGATCCACTCCGTTAAACGTTTTTACTGACGAAACGAAGAAAGAACTACAACAGACCATGAAACTCCTGGTGCCACCACCATTTTCCCACAGTTGATTTCCTCCTTAATCTCTTCTACTTCGGGAATCCCATACCTCCTCCTCCAGTCTGTACTATAATCATCCATGAGTCGGTAGTTCCAGTTTAAGCCGAGTTTCTCTTTGAAGCGTAGGACAACGAGGAGACTCTTAGAATCTCCTCATCCAGGAATCATAACAGACAAAGAGACCAAGGTATTTTGGAGGGACCACCAAGGCTACCATTTCTTCGACGGACGTTACGTCCTTTAAACTCAAACTAGGGACCTAACCCTTCTAGGAGACTTCGCTCCCGTACCGTTGGGTGAGACCATAAGAACGGACCTCTTAGGGTACCTGTCTCCTCGGACCACCCGATGTCAGGTACCCCAGTGTTTCTCAGTCTGTGCTGACTCACTGATTGTGAAAGTGAGAAGTGTAAAAGTTCCAAGGTACTCGGACACAGAGTCACTTCTCTGGTGGTCTAGTCCCCTACTCTATTTCTTCTCAGTATAAAAGTCACTTCGATAGAAAGGTTTTACTTTCACTTTCTGTAAAATTCTAATTTTTGACCCACTTAAATAACGATCCTCTCTGTAGAATGTTCTTTGTGACTTCCCTCAAGAAGTACGGTCTACCAGGTGTAATTTTTTTCTTTTCCTTTCTCTCTCTCTCTTTTTTTTCTGGATCTCTTTCAATTACCTCTTCCTTTGTCGTTGGGTGACGTCATAAGAACGGACCTCTTAGGGAACCTGTCTCCTCGGAAGTGTAGGTACCCCAACGTTGACTCACTGAAAGTGAAAGTGTGGACCTTCCTACGCGTAACCCTCGATTCGACTGGTCATAGACCTACTCCGTATGCACGTCCCCTCACCAGGTCCACCATCCACGGTCGGGTGTTGGAACAAGGTTCTCCGGACACCGAGTACCGGAGGGGTCCACCGTGATTACCACTTCTTGGACAGACGGTTACGTCCTCTACATTCTCTGAACCCAAGCTAGGGACCCAACCCTTCTAGGGGACCTCCTCCCTTACCGATGTGTGAGGTCACAAGATCGGACCTCTCAGGGTACCTGTCTCCTCGGACCAACCGATGTAGGTATCCCAACATTTCTCGGTCTGTACCACCTTCACTGGATCCTGCGTGCGTGCGTGCACCGAGTATGGGAAATCGTGGCCGAAGGATACAAAAAAAGAGACGGTAAGAGAAACTTACCACTCAACAGATCTCCAAACTAAGGATACGACTCCGTTCCTTCTTCCTCTCTACATCGTCCAAACTTCCCTCTCCAAAGGAAAGTTCATAAACCCCTCTTTTAAGATGAATCAGTCCTCGTCGAGTCTCGTCTCACTCGGTGTCGGACCAGACTCCCGTGTATACCCTACTCTTCCGAGACGTCTTCGAGTCGTAGGATCCCAGGTTTGGAGGGAGTCTAACACCCTTCGACCCGTTCACTCTGGAAATTAGGATAAAGTGACCGACCTGGAACTACAATACGTGAACGAGACTAGTGTCCTCTTCTCCCCGAGACGAAGAAACACAGGTACTTAAGAGTGAGGGTTGTAAAGAGAGACATCTTCGGAGTCGATCCAAACATTCCATAAAATAGTAAATAAATAAATAAAATCGAGTGTGGTACACCAAAGACCCTACAATCAAAGGACTGGTACCTAACTTGGACCTGGGAAGGGGCCACCGAGTCGCCATTTTCTTAGACGGAAGTTACGTCCTCTGTACCGAAACTAGGAACCCACCTTTTCCTTGGGACCTCTCCCTTTACCGTTAGGTGAGGTCGTAAGAACGGACCTCTTAGGGTACCTGTCTCCTCGGAGTCAAGTCAAGTCAGTGAGTCAGTACAGGCTGAGAAACGCTGGGGTACTTAGCGTCGTGCGGTCCGGAGGGACAGGTAGTGGTTGAGGGTCTCAAGTGAGTCTGAGTGCAGGTAGCTCAGTCACTGCGGTAGGTCGGTAGAGTAGGAGACAGCAGGGGAAGAGGAGGACGGGGGTTAGGGAGGGTCGTAGTCCCAGAAAAGTTTACTCAGTTGAGAAGCGTACTCCACCGGTTTCATGACCTCAAAGTCGAAGTCGTAGTAATGGAGGTTTCTTTAGGGTCCCGACTAGAGGAAGTCTTACCTGACCAACCTAGAGGAACGTCAGGTTCCCTGAGAGTTCAGAAGAGGTTGTGGTGTCAAGTTTTCGTAGTTAAGAAGCCGAGAGTCCGATGATAGGTACCCCAGGCATTCTCATCCTGTGCTGAATCGCTGATTTGTTGTTGCTGGAGTCGTCAGTCTCACGTCTCAGGATTGATGACCTGACGGTCTCTTAAACGACATTCCATAAAATTTAGGAGTCACATTTAGTACGAAGGTAGATCTAAGGGGGATCTCAGGTCGTCCCTTATCACCACCCTTACTTTCACCTTTTTCAGTCAATCAACGAGTCAGTACAGACTGAGAAACTCTAGGGTACCTGACATCGGGCGGTCTGAGGAGACAGGCACCTTAAAAGGTCCTTTCTTATGACCTGACCCAACGGTAAAGGAAGAGGTCCCCTAAAAAGTCTGGGGTCCTGACTTGGACCCAAAGGACGGACCATCCGTCTAAGAAATGACAAACTCGGTGGTTCCTTACCAAAAGAGGAAATTAGATAGTCCCTCTCTAGGTCGTAGTCTGTTACATTGAAACACCCTTTGACCTAAATTAGATTTAAATGACTCCTTATAACTTGGTACATTGGTTGTATACATGATCTACGTAGCAATCCTCCTTCGTTTCCTCCCTGACTACTTCTTAGTCCTTCTCGTCTAATCTCACTCGAACTGTTTCTTAATCCTTCTTGTCCTACATACTAACTTAAACTACACTTATACAAAATTCCTATGGATTCTGAGCAAATAATAAAATGACTCCATATTAACTGGATATTCCCAATATAACCAACTTCAGTATGTCACCTTGTTAAACTGTAAACATATGTAACGTTATACTAGTGGCGTATTTGGATCAACTGTAGGAAATGTCATCATCGACGTTTTTGTCAAAAGAAAGGACACTACTCCTGAAGTTCTAAGTAAGAGAATCATTGTAATTTTATACACTTTCCCTTTCAGCGAGTCAGTACAGACTGAGAAACACTGGGGTACCTGAGATGTCAGGTACCTTAAGAGGTCCCGGTTTATGACCTCACCCATCGGAAAGGGAAGAGGTCCCCTAGAAGGGTTGGGTCGCTAGCTTGGGTCCATCTAAGAAATGGCCGACTCGGTGTTCCCTTTATAATTTTATACATTATGTTATAATTAAATGACGTCAGTGGTACGACATGTAAGGTAGCGGTACTGAATGAATAAAATTTTGACCTTGAACACGAACAAAATCAGTCAATACCGTTCTGTGTGTCCGTACCCTTAATCACGGTATCTACTTCAAAAATGAGTACAAAGGGGTCTTTGTCCTCCGTACCATACGGTGTGTCTCGGTGTACCCGTTCGTCGTCGCAGTCAGTCCTCTATCTCCCTCTCCCTTCTTGTGTACTCGTTCTCAAAGATTACACCAGAGACACTCTTCTTTGTCCGAATCGTCACCGATTGAACATATTAAAACCGTCCGAGACCTCGTAGTCCCGAAAGGGATCAACAGACCATGGACCGAACCGTCCATCTATCACCGAACTCCATATCCTTGATCTGTTTTCACAGATAACCCCAATACCAGCCAAATGTATACTTTTCGTACGAAAACCCATTCAACAAACGACAGAGGTCCTTGACCGATCAGAGAGGTCCTAGTCGTTATCCACAGCTTTGTGGTCTTTTATTTCTTTTATTTTCTTCACTTATTATGTTTTATGGTGACGTTTACGTTATCAGAAAAAAAAAAAAGGTCATGAGTACATACCTACACTCTCAACCTGACAATTCTTTCAACTCGCGACTTCTTAACTACACAAAGTTGATACCACAACCTCTTCTGAGAACTCTCAGGGAACCTGACGTTCCTCTAGTTTGGTCAATTAGGATTTTCTTTAGCCAGGACTTATAAGTAACCTTCCTGACTACGATTTCGACTTTGAGGTCATGAAACCGGTGGACTACGCTTCTCGTCTGAGTAACCTTTTCTGGAACTACGACCCTTTCTAACTTCCGTCCTCTTCCCCTACTGTCTCCTACTCTACCAACCTACCGTAGTGGCCGAGTTACCTGTACTCAAACTCGTTCGAGGTCCTCAACCACTACCTGTCCCTTCGGACCCCACGACGTCAGGTACCTTAATATAAAATCTTTTATAATTTATCTTATTCTTAGACTTATCCATCAACGTATCCTCGGTCGTTATAACAAGTTTTTATTCTACTATAATAATAATACGACTGGAGTTTTCATCCATGAATCTTTTACGGTAAAACTACTATATACCTAGAGTTCATCCAGTAGGTTTAACTTTTTAAGTAATTTTTTTTTTCAAAAGTAGTGTTTTTCTTTTTCTCCTAATATTTTCGGGGAATTGTATTATCATGTACATGGTTTCATATAAACAGATAGATAGATTACGAATCATTAATATATAGTCAAATTGAAACATTTCATAAAAACATAGGGAAGAGTGTTGTAAAAATTGTAAAATAACACTTTATATTACACTTATGACAAGTACTCCAAGAGTTCCGTTCTTATGACTTCACCAAACGGTAAGGGAAGAGGTTTGTCAACCATTGGAGGAACGACTCCTCTGGTTTCCCTAACTTGTACTCTAACTTGGACACTAAAACCGTGGTTGGTACGAGATTGGCTCAATTGACCGAGAACTGTCAGTTAGGATTTCCTTAAGTTGGGACTTATAAGTGACCTTCTTGACTACGACTTCGAGGTTATGAAACCGGTGGACCACACTTCTCGACTGAGTAACCTTTTCTGGGACTACGACCCTTTCTAACTTCCGTCCTATTCTCCCACCGTCTCCCACTTTATCAACCTACCCTAGTGACTGAGTTACCTGTACTCAGACTCGTTTGAGACCCTCTATCACTTCCTGTCCCCTCGGACTGCACACTGGTACGCCAACGTTTCTCAACTTGTACTGAATCACTGACGACGACGATTCAGTGCAGTCAGCACAGACTGAGACACACTGGGGTATCTGTCGTCGGGTGGTCCGAGGGGGTAGGGACCCTAAGAGGTCCGTTCTTGTGACCTCACCCAACGGTAAAGGAAGAGGTCACGTCCTTTCACTTTTCACTTTCACTTCAACGAGTCAGCACAGGCTGAGAATCACTGGGGTACCTGACATCGGATGGTCAGAGGAGGTAGGTACCCTAAAGGGTCCGTTTTCATGACCTCACCCAACGGTAACTCGTTGTTATTACCTTTTAATTTTTTACGTAACTGTATTTACATTACCCATAAATAAGTTACCCATTAATAATTGTGTATTACTTACAAGTATACAGACGTTGGGTCCTTCTCGTTTTCTACGAACAGAATCTGGGTCTTCAGAGGTGTATAACGAGAGAGTAGTGTATCAAATTAAGAGGTCAATAGATAATAGTACTTAAAAACTATTAGTAAATGACTAAAAGAAATGACAAAAGATGGGGACACATATAGGTATTTGTTATATTAAATCAAAACGGTAATTCTCGAGGTAATACATATTAAATGTATTTACGGAAACAAAATAAAATAAAAATTGAAAAGAGAAATAAAGTTTTTTTTACTTGTAAACAGAGTATTCAATTTATTCTGTTATGAGAAATTAACGTGAATTCGTTATTTTAGTTGTGACTAACGGTTATTTTTATTTTTATAATTTTATTGAGTTTTTAAACTTTCTCAAAAAGACCTATTCAATAAATAAAAAAGTAATGTAAAAAATATATATCACTTTATAAAAGTATATATAAAAAGGATATCACTTTATAAAAGTATATATAAAAGGTAATACAAAAGAACGTAATTTTATATAAAAAATATTCAAAATGTTACAACACAATTAAAGATGACACTCACTTCACTTTCAGCGACTCAGTACAGACTGAGAAACGCTAAGGTACCTGACATCGGGTGGTCCGCGGAGATAGGTACCTGAAGAGGTCCGTTCTGATGACCTCACCCAACGGCAAAAGAAGAGGTTCAAAGATGACGTGTCGTTTCACTTAGTCGATACGTGTGTCGGGAACCAAGTAAGTGACCAATCAGATAAAAACTACCGTGGCCGAGAAACAACGACCCGTGTCCGAAAGAGATCCCCGGCGTGTGTCCCGAGGAGAGATCGACGCCACGTACGCGAAGAGTAGCGGCACCGACGAGGACAACATCCCGCGTCCGAGATCCCGGTGTCCGACGTCGTCAACGTCGGACGCCCGAGCCATAAAAGCCGGGGGTCCGAGATGTCATGTCGAGTCATTACCACAGAGTACCTGGATCAATGAGCACCTTAGAAGAGTCTGGTCTCTAGTTTGGACACGGGGGACTTGACCGTCCGTCTAAGGATAGGTGACGTGAGGTCCCTACAGGTCGGGAATAAAATTTAATATATAAAATTACTTAAACCGTACCTTGGTCGTGGTGTTAATTCTATCTCTTGTAAAGGTTATGTAGACATTTAAAGAGTTACCTAAATTAAGACCCAATAAAACACAAAATTGGTAACCCATAGGTGACGGAGAACGTGAGTGAGTCCACGGTCCAGGGAGGGAAATAATACTATTAACGAGTAGTCGGTAGATCTCTAGGACCCGGGGTGCGACTCGACTCGGCCCTTCGTTCCCTTTACATCTTCTCGACCCCTTCGGCCACACACAAACACACACAAAGGCAAGTTCCCGCCTCACCGTAACGGGTCGTGTTGGGACTCCCCACCCCCGTAGAGTCTCGACTCATTAGACTTTTGTACCGACTTCAGACTCTGCTGTCTCTAGGATCCTAGGATGTCGTAACTCTCGGTCGGAGAGGGACGACAACCCCCTTTGACCACTCAATTCCTCGCCCCTGGTCCTCGGGAGAAGGTATGGTAGTCCTCGACCCACGACCCGACATGGGTCGTGGAAGAAGACGTAAAGGGAATGAAGGGCCGAGTCGTACCCCGGGTCCTAGAGATCTACCGACTACTCGTTAATAGTATTATTTCCCTCCCTGGACCGTGGACTCACATTCTCCGTCACCTATAGGTTCACCAATCTTGTGTTTTATTGGGTGAGATTGTAAGTGAAAGTACGTAACCTCTTCCTTTACCGTTGGGTGAGGTCACAAGAACGGACCTCTTAGGGTCTCTGTCACCCGGGGTCAGATACCCCAGCGTGTCTCAGCCTGTGCTGACTTCGCTGAATCGTCGTCGTCGTCGTCGTCGGTGTCCAGTCTCCTTTTTTTTACGAACGTCAAGCTTGAAAGGACTCCAGGGAAGGAGTGGAGTAGTCGGAAGTGGGAGTACTGGGAAGTAGGACTTTATTACCTAAAGAAAAGGGTCGGAAAGGACTTAAAAGTTGTAGTTCAACCAGATCATCCCTTGGGTCTTATGGTGGTCCCTATACCACTAAAGGGGGTCGACCAGACTGTCATGTAAATCGGTAGACTCCTTCTCTCATATACAGGGACCTTCTTCCTCTTCCTCCGACTAGACCAAAGGAAGGTCCGGTTACCCCTGCATTCAAGGTCCTGTTCTGCATTCAAGGTCCTTCGTAGAGACGGAACGACACAGGGACTAGACGAAGAGTTCCAATAATAGGAATCGTACCAGGAGTGGTTTCCATTCTGTCGACCTGGTGCGTTCTGTCCCACCGAGATCTGTTCGTCCACGTCGTCGAAGGTTGGACGTCTTCTCCCAGGCGTCCCGACCGTGGCGTCACCGACCAGACACAGGGACCCCCCTACTGTTACCACTGTCTTTCCTCGACTGGAGGGGTGATCGGAGCTTCCGTAAACTCCTAGACGTGACCGATTTCTTCTTCACTCTTAACCGGATTAATAATTACTCACAGAAGGGTTTTGAGTAGGTTGAACTTGGGGTCAAAGGGATGATTGAAACATATCTCTTAACTGAGACGTCAATCTATACGAACTTATTTTAGGAAACGGCACTACAAGTGATCGACCAACGGAACGACGACGACGACGACGATTCGGTGAAGTCAGCACAGGCTGAGACACACTAGGGTATCTACCGGAGGATGATCCGAGGGGGTAGGGACCCTAAGAGGTCCGTTCTTGTGACCTCACCCAACGGTAAAGGAAGAGGTTACGTACTTTCACTTTTCACTTTCACTTCAGCGAGTCAGCACAGACTGAGAATCGTTGGAGTACCTGACGTCGGATGGTCCGAGGAGGTAGGTACCCTAAAAGGTCCGTTCTCGTGACCTCACCCCACAGTAACGGAAGAGGTCGACCAACGGAATCTGTTCCCGTAAATGGAAAGACTCGGATCAAAAAGAATAGACTTTTTACCCACCCCGCAAAGTCTCGGAGTCTCACGGAACAGGGCCCTGACCCTCTTTTAGAACCGGGAAACCCAAACTCCTTGTCTCTCTCTGGGGTCCCTCCAAGACCCCCAGACCTTGTACCACGAACATGGAAAGGAGTCAGAAATAAAAATAAAAAAATAAAAATTAACCTCCTATTAACGAAATGTTTCAACACAACCAAAGACGGTATGTTGGTTCGTTTAGTCCGTATTCATATATATATATGTAGGAAAGGGAGAACTCGCAGGGAGGGTGGTAGGAGGGTAGGGTAGAAAGATCCAGTAGTGTCTCGACCCCGACCCGAGAGACATAATATGTCGTCGAAGCGTGATCGACAGATGAAATGTGTGTTATCACATAAGAGAGCTAAACAGAGGAGGGGGGGACGACACAGATGTTCAGATAAGAGATGTAGACACAGAGACAAGAGTAGGACGTTTGGCCAAGTAGTCATAGTAGAAAGATCTAAGGTATACATACACAATTATATGTTATAGACAAAAAGAGAAAGACCGACTGAAGTGAGGTATTCTGTCCGAGATCCAAGTAGGTGGAGCCAAGTCGACTGAGTGTAGACAAGGAAAGATACCGACTCATTATAAGGTAACATATATAAGAGAAATCAGAACTTCTACTGTTTCGTCCACGTCCTCCTTCAGACAGTTGACTTACTTTTTCCAATTCACACCCAGTTTTCCCAACCAAGGAGGGTCCTTACGTTTAGTGTAGGGGAGAGAGTCGGTTCTGTAAGTGGTCGGGAAGAAGAAACCCCAAGGGTCACTGTGTCCTGAACTAATCCCCACTTTATAAGGCAGTTTACTTTCGACACGAATGTCCGTTACCACTCCTCACCTCCCTTTCCCTTCTCCGACACGGCGTCACCCTGAGTCTCCCCATGGGGTAGTTTCCGAAGAGACTAGGAAAATGTTTCATCCCCACTGTACCAATCTGGTACAGATATCACTTCCCGAGAGTCTTTTCGTTCCGAAAACTCTATGGGACAGGACCCGACCCGAATCCTAGTGCCTTACGAGTGAATTGGAGAAATTCAGGTAAAGGAGTCGACATTTTACCCCCTTTTAATTCTCATAGAAGAAGTCCTCACCAACAGTCCTAGGTCTCCGAGGTGAAAATTAGAGGTGTGGAGTATATGGTGCTCTGTACCAACCAAAAATAGACGTAAAATTTTCATGGGTCCCGAGTCAACGAGTCAGTACAGACTGAGCACAGACTGAGAAACACTGACGCACCTGACATCGGACGGTCCAAGGAGACAGGTACCCTAAGAGGTCTGTTCTTATGACCTCACCCAACGGTTCGGGAGGAGGTCCCCTAGAAGGGTTGGGTCCCTAACTTGGACGCAGAGAACGTGACCGTCCGCACAAGAAATGGTGATCTCGGTGGACACTTCATGAGTCTCTCAAACGATTTTATGTCAGAACCCAGGGTTTGTTGAGATAACCTAACATAAGACCTCCCCCACAGGACCCACGATGCATAAGAAAGGTTTCGAAGTAAAATACATAAATGAACGGTACGACACACCGAACACCCTAAAATCATGGGGATGGTCTCTATCTTGGACACGAGGGACGTCTCCTTCGTACCTTAGGACTGGTGACCTACTGGTCCCTTAGGAACCACGACGTACGAAAAAAATTTATATTGAAGACGTACCGACCTACTCTTTGTGACCCGAAGGGACCACCGAGTAACCATTTCTTAGGTGGACGTTACGTCCTCGGGGTCTTCTACCGTCAAACTAGGGACCCAGTCCTTCTAGTTATGTAAAATCGATCTTCCACTTAGGTGTTTATACTTTAGGTGTTCGTTACACCTATTTCACCGTAACTGTATATGTGTGACAGTACACATTTTATCTACCACCTTTCGACGACACATTGTACCTCTCGGGTCAGACCGTGAGACACTACCGGATCTCCCTACCCTACCCCCACCTCACCTTCCCTCCGAGTTCTCTCTCCTCTAATATATATGTATAAATATCAACACTGTCTAGACGATGAAAGAGTTAAGTAGGGTGGGTGAGGAAGGGGAAGCCCCAAGTGTTCACACAAGACATGTAGATACAGAAGTAAGGAAGGGGGTTTATCCAGGTAGTCATGGTAAAAGAATCTAAGGTGTATATACGAAATTATATGATATGTACCAAAAGAGAGACTGAATGAATTGAGACACATTGTTCGAGATCCAAGTAGGTGGAGTGATGTTGACTGAGTTTCAACAGGGAAAAATACCGACTTATGATAAGATAACATATATACATGGTGTTAAATAAATAGGTAGGTAGACAGTCACCTGTAGATCTAACGAAGATACAGGATGCCAAGGGACCACCACAGCACCGATCCATGATGTGCTATAACTTACGTCAAGGGAGACGATATTGTCCTCCTGGGACAACAAATACGTAAGATATATATTATCAACCGTAAATGATTAGGGTTTGGGACCACGTAGGGAGGGGGTCAGGGGGAGGGGTGACTGTTTGCGTTTAGATGAGAGACACAGATACTCAGACAAATTACCTATTCAGACACAAGATAAAAGATAAGGTGTACATGCACCATAGTATACCAGAAACAGAAAGAAAAAGACTGGATGAAGTGAATCGTGCTACTAGAGATCCAGGTAGGTCTAACGACGTTTACTGTAAAAAAGTAAGAAAAAAACACCGACTCATCATAAGGCAACATGTACGTATAGTGTAGAAACAGGTAAGTCACGTGTAAATGTAACAAAGGTCAAATCAAAAATTTACAATTAAGACATTCTCGTCTCAAAGAACGTGAGTCATGATAACTGTAAACCCCGACCTAGTCAGAGGCATTATCACTTGACAGGACAGAATGTCCCACGAACCGTTGTAGAGACCGAAACGGAGTGGTCAACACTGTTTATTTTTCACAGAGACCTACGACGGGTCACAGAGGGACCCCTGTCTTAAAAGAGACTAACTCTTGGTGACGAGATTTCAGAAACTCGTTTATTTCTTGTGGTTTGTATACACGGAGCCAAAGTATATTTTTATCGTACAATAAGTGTCATAAAAAAACTCAGGGAAAGGTAGTAAATTACCTCTTCCGTTACCGTTGGGTGAGGTCATGAGAACGGACCGTACCTACCTCCTCGGACCACCCGACGTCAGGTACCCCAGAGCTTCTCAACCTGTGCTGACTCGCTCAAGTGAAAGTGAAAAGTGAAAGTACGTGACCTCTTCCTTTACCGTTGGGTGAGATCATAAGAACGGACCTCTTAGAGTCCCTGCCCCCTCGGACCGCCCGACGACAGATATCCAAACGTATCTCAGCCTGTGCTGACTTCGCTGAATCGTCGTCGTCGGTAGTGAATTATCCTATAACATCGTAACAAGACATAGGAAGACTATATCAGGTCATTACCCTTCGTGGTCCAGTGGTCCGTCACTCAAAGGTCAATAATCTATGTAAGTTCACTACCCCTAGTCCTTACACTGATCTCCCACCACCCACTGTACAGAGAAGTAACCTACCTTTCGACCTATACGATGAAACGAGTACGGAGAGACGAGTGTCTTAGGACGGTCCTGACGGGGGACTTAACCTACCGGAAAGTCCGGAGGATTATGAAAAAGAGGAACCTGTCGGAGTGGACCTGGGTCCGATTACTACGAACACGGGCCTTCGTTCGAGTGGACCAATAGTCGTTATCGGTTCGTCTTGTCTACGCTTTCTCTTGCCGTCGGTGAATTGTCCCAACCCCTCACTAAGATTTTATTAAACCCCCAAGTAAAGGGACAGGGGAAACCTGTGTGTTATGAGGATCACACCAGAAATTCTGGACGGAGTAAAACGGACTCCCGAAGGGTCCACCGAGTCTACCATTTCTTAGACGGACGTCGCGTCCTCTCGGCCCAAGCGAGGAACTCAGTCCTTCTAGGGGACCTCTTCCCTTACTGTGGGGTGAGGTCATACGAACGGACACTTTAGGGCACCTGTCTCCTAGGACCACCCGATGTCAGATACCCCAGTGTTCTCAGCCTGTACTGACTTACTGATTGTGTGTGTGTGTGTGTGTGTGTGTGTGTGTGTGTGTGTGAAACGGACTTGAGTTGGAGTGACGAGACTATAGTCCCATACCTGAGACACATGATTCAGGACAGGGGTCCGAGACTCAGTGGACCTAAGGGGACGAACCGCACGGGAAGGAGAACGACAGACGTACCTCTTGAGAATGAGTGGACAATTTTGGGGTTATACCTGTAGGGAAGGAGGTATAGAAGACCACCGTAGTAGTCTCCGGAAGAAGGATCGTGAAGTACAACATAACTCCACGGAACTAGTACTCAGACTCCGACCCAAATTATTAAAGACACAGAGACTCTGGTCCTTGTTCCGAACCGGGTTCATCCCGTAGTTCTTATAAGAAACTTAACTCAAAAGTCGGTCTTTATAAGGATGACGGGAGTCCAGTTTAGGGAACGAGACTTTACGTGATAAGAATTCCCCCTGAGAGTGTCATAAATAGGTCACGAAGAAAGACCCCCGAGTACGGAGTGTGTTAAATGAGAAGAAATTTTTAGTTAATTAAATTAAATCAAAAACAACGTGACCCAGAACCGACGACACGTGCTTTAAAGACGTCAACGTTACTTACTCTCGAGGAGTAACACCACCGAAGAGGACAACGTCTCATGTCCGAGATCCGTGCCACAGTAACCAATGCCGTGTCCAAGTCCTCGACACCAAGTACCCCGACGTCTCACACGTTCGAAGTCACCGCCGTCGTACACCCGAGTCCTCGACACCGAGTGGTCGAGATCTCGAGCCCGAGTCCTCAACACCACGTGCTCAAGACGACGGGGAACCGTACACCTTAGAAGGACTTGGTCCCTTACTTGGGTAAAGGAGGCGTAACCGTTCCGCCTAAGGATAGGTGACACAGTGGTCCTTTCAGGGTTAACTGAGAAAACTAGAACTCTTATATGATCCTCCACCTCTGAACTATGAAAGGAAACATGCCTACCCCTTTGGTTCCCTACCCATTGAACAGACTCCGGTATACTGTTCGTATGTCACCCAGACCTCAAACCTCAGTCCTACCTTCCGTTACGAGAAACCCCGACGTAGACAGACAGACGGGTGGACACCCAAGGAGACGTGAAATCGAAGGAGTTTGGGGACCTGGAGGTAGGAAAGTCGAAACTACCTTAAGGTGGAACACTTGCACGGAAAAGGGTAGATCCTGAAGGACTGGAGTTGACCCGCCCACTGTATGACCTATCCGGAGAAGGTCCCGGTTCCTCCACGAGGGTCCACCTGACTACCAATTCGGGGGTGGATGTGTACTCAGAGGGACAGACCCTACGTGAAAGAGAAACAGTGTGTTTTGTCAGAGGGAGACTCTCTGACCTCCTGAAAGTTCCTCACTCAAATACTAATATCGATAAGAGGAAAGTAAGTAAGTGTTAATACTCTAGTGGGCGTCGTCGAGGCTTGGTGGACTGTGGGAAAGATAATATAATCGATAACGATAAGACAATGAGTTTTTATCAAAAGAGGCAAATTTACGAACTCTTTGTCACCTAAATTACGGCCAACCCAAAGAAACGACGTATTGAAGAGTCTAGGGGCCCACACGACTCCACACTTGACCCGGATGAGTCCTCATATTGTTACACACAAGTCAACGATTCAACATAGGCTACGAAACGTTGGGGTACCTGACGTTGTACGGTCCGAAGGGACAGGAAGTGATAGAGGGCCTCAAACAAGTTTAAGTACAAGTAACTCAGTCACTACGATAAATCGGTAGAGCAGGAGACGACGGGGGAAGAGGAAACCGGAAGTTAGAAAGGGTCGAAGCCCCAGAAAAGGTTACTCAGTCGACAAGCGTAGTCCACCGGTCTCGTAACCTAGCTAAGTCGAAGTCGTAGCTAGGAAGGTCACTTATAAGGAAATCCTAAATCACCAAACTCGAGGAACGTTAGGTCCATATTGTTACATCGTGAACGGTTGACATACCGAAAAGACACTGATGACATTGTTTCGTGGTCTTTTCACCACTGATGTTTGTTACCTTTAAATAAGAGAGTGTCAAGATCTCCTATCCTCAGGGTTCATTTGCACAACCATCCCGATGTAAGGGAGGTCTCAAAGATCCCATCTTACGAAGGAATGGCGAAAGTCAAAGACCCCCGATGTCCACAAGAACCGAACACCGGTGTAGTGACGTCAGAGACAGAGGTGGAAGTGTGCCGGAAGAGGAGACATATACATAGAGGAAAAGAGGAATGTACCTATGAACAGGAACCTAAATCCCGAGTGAGCTAAGTTTTACTAGAGTTCTAGAAAGAGAATTGACGTAGAAGTCAAGTCAAGTCAAGTCAACGAGTCAACACAGGTGGAGAAACGCTACGGTACCTGACGTCATGTGGTCCGAAGGGACAGGCAGTGGTTGAGGGCCTCGAATGAGTTTGAGTACGGGTGACTCAACCACTACGGTAGGTTGGCGAAGTAGGAGACAGCAGAGTAAGAAGAGGAAGACGGAAGTTAGAAATTTTCTACGAACTTTCTGGGTCGTAGTTCCAGAAAAGTTTACTCAGTCAAGAAGCGTAGTCCACCTATGGTTCTAGTCCGACGTAGAAGTTTCTACGAAAAAGATACATTCCAGTGTAAGTATCCATGGTCCCCGATCCTACATCAGTATAGAAAAGAAAGAAAGAAAGAAAGAAAAAACTTGAAAATTAAAACATAACCCCATATCGACTGATTGTTACAACACTATCAAAGTCCACCTGTCACTTCCCTGAGTCGGTATACATATGTACATAGGTAAGACGGGGGTTTGGGGGAGGGTAGGTCCGACGGTGCATTGTGACTCGTCTCAAGGTACACGAAGGAACCAAGGTTCCTGGTTACCCAGGAACAACCAATAGGTAAAATCTATATTGTCACACTTGTACAGGTAGGGTTTGAAGATTGATAGGGAAAGGGGGTCATTGTTATTCAAGTAAAAGATTCAGACACTCAGAGAAAGACAAAACATTCATTCGAGTAAACATACTAAAGAAAAATCTCAGGTGTATATTCCATACAGTATATTGTAAAGTGGAAGAGACAGACTGAATGAAATAAATCATACTGCTAGAGATCCAGGTAAGTACAACAGAGTTTACCGTAATAAAGTAAGAAAAATTACCGACTCATTATACGGTAACATACATAGTGCAGAAGAAATCGAGAGACGACTACCTGTAAATCAAACGAAAGTACAGAACCGATAATATTTGTCACGACGTTACTTGTAAGTCTACGTACATACGAAAGTTTAATACAAAAAGAGGTCTATGTCCGTATAGAAAAAGAACCCCTGGTTTAACTCGGGTGACATGGAAGGGTCGTAAATGGACATAGGAGTGGAAGAAACGGAAAAGAACACTACAAAGGGAGGCGACGGAGGGTAAGAGGACAGACATACCCAGGGTCAGGTTCCGTCTCCAGTAGAGGTACTATTTGAGACTCGACAGGTTCGTGAACGACACATAAAATGTCCGTGGTCAGTAGTGGAAAAGTTGTATGAGGGTAAAAACGTTTTCTCCTTTTGTCTCCGAGTCTCTGTAACTCTGTCAACGACACCAGTGTATCTATTCACTGTTCTTGATCTTAAACCTACACCAGACAGACCGAAGTCCCGCTTTGTCTGGAGTCTCTTTCCCTCTCCCGATCACCCTACCCTGTCAGTCTCTTCCACCGGTTCTTCGAACCTCTGTGAGTCGAAGAGACTTCTGGTAACAGATGACAATGAAGACAAACTCGAGTCACAGAGGTGAATCTCTTTTCTTTTTTTTTTTTTTTTTTTTCCTTCCCCAACTGGTCTACCGATGACATTCTACCGGAGTTATTGATTGAAGATGACCCCTCGACGTTCTCGGAGTCCCGGTTTGGGAGTGAGTGTCTCCCGTCCCTACTCCTTGAGGTCCGGGATTGGGTTGAAGACTCCCTAAACCACCCGAAGAGAGATGTCCTTGACCCTAAGGTTACTTGACGTGCCATTACCTTGACAGGGACGGACGTACTACTACGAGGTGGTACCCGTGACCCCACTGAAAAGGACGTTTAGTCTCAGGGAACGAAAGTAGACACTCTTCACCGTCTCAACGACTGAACCCGGGGAGGTGAGGTGAGGAGTCCTGAGTAAATCTGAGGAACGTTACGAAGGAGTTGGGAGGTAGGGACAGGAGAGACCGATGACTCTAGGGTCTCCGTTGTTATTTCTACAAAGAGGTTTCAGGTCCAAGGCACAGAACCGTGTTCTAAACGAATGGGAAATAGAGAAAAGGATTAAAGACGACTTATCTTCTTTGAGAGGTCCTCGTTAGAGTCCGGGTAGGGATATCCTTCCAAAATTACTAGTGGAGGTGTTTTAGGTCTAAACCGGTACAAGAACGAACTCTTTTACTTTACCCTTAATACCCTTAAAGGCACACCGTGACGATTCTTCCTCAGAATTCTCAGCACACACACACAAAAATTAGAAACAAAACGAGAACTGTGTTCTGGTCGAGAAGGATCTCTCCCCAGTGAGGAAGTTGGAACCAGGACGTCACTTCTTCTGGGAGAGTCCCTTTCGAAGACGACTCGGTACTGCTTGTAACTGTACTGGTTCTTTACTTCGAAACACCGACAGTCAGTGATTCTAAAACTCCAGTGATGAACAATGAAGTCGTATCGATTGGATTCGACTGACTAGATCCCCTGGTTCAAAGTAAAGTATTTTACGGGTCTGGACCTCCAAAGAAGACTGTAATTTTTTGGACTACGAACACCCAGTCCCCACTGACATATTCTTTATTTTTGAATTTCTCCAGGTAAAAGTTCCTGTCGATCGGATCTCACTATCGGACGACTACACTATCGACAGTCCTATGAACGCACCCTTTTAGGTTTGTCTCATTATTTAGGTCCACTGAAGGAGTCCTTCTAACAATTGGGACGTCTTGAGTCAGTCACTCCCTGACCCCCTCCCTGAACACACAACTCACCTATTTTTGGGATAACATTGCTGAGACCCACTCCGACGGGTGGTCTGTGGTCTAGAACGTTCTACCAATCATTTCGGAGCGAAGAAAGACGAGAGGTACAGAGGTTCAGGTAGGGAACGCAAACCCGATCACCCGAAATAAAGGGTGTTGACCCGGGGAGTCTAAGTAAAACGTAATGGTGATCGAATCCGTCGGGGAGGTAGAAGGAAAAGTCAGAGAGGATCCCAGGTTCGAGGAGAGACTAAGGGTCCCTCTGACAAGATTCTGTAGAGGTTTCGGGGTAAGAGTCAGACCGGTGAAGGAAAAGAGACACAGGAAGTATGGAGGTACGTAAAGGAGGACACCAAAGGAAACGGACCTTGCGAAAGGGACGAGGATCGAAGAGTACCCTGTAGAGGAGTAAGAAGGAATCCAGGTAGAGTTGATCCTGGTAGACGGACCCGATGAACCTCAGACTGTGAGCGGAAGAAGAGAACCTCATGAAATAATTGAAACACTAAAACGAGATATGGCCCATCTACGTCACCGAGATGTTAGATAAAAATTTTTTAGAAGTTAGGAAATTACACTGGTGATAGGGTAATTTTTTTTGAAAATTGGAGAATTAATACGTACCGAAGGAAGACAATTAAGATTTTGTATACTGTCAAAGGAGGTGTAAACGTTCGGACTCAAGAACTTCGGTTCTGGACAACCTCCACATCCGTAGACCGTACCCCTAATCCGTACTGAGAAGGAATCTGAACCGGGTCTGAGTGAATATATGTCCGATCAGATAGTGAGTACCGATGCATCAGTACCATGTTGTTTCAGTCCTAGACATCCTTGTTGAAAAGAGGTCGTTTACGTTAAACCTTAATCGATTTTACCGTTAACCCAAACCAGTACCGACAAAGAGAAATTTTCGACTTTGACGTACCCCTACCTACACCACACACGGACATAGGGACGACACCTCTTCTCTTCTCTATTTGATGTTAATAGAAGTTCCTAGAACTTTTTCTCGACAGTCTTTCACCCTCACCGGTGAACAAAAACCCCCTTTCAAATCGAATTCCAGTCGATAACTTCTTCTACGTTAAAGATCCGACTGGTCTACGGGACGTCACTAAGTCACTTCACCCAGTTTGATACGAAATTTTTTTAAAAAAAAATTCTAAATAAATAAAAACCAACACGACCACTTTGACAAATGTGTCTAAACCTGAACTTGGGTACACGACCCCGAGTTTGGGTCGGTTTTGGGACGAACCCTGAACTTGGGTGTACAGACCCTGAATTGGCGTGGGGGGCGGGGGCGGGTTGGGCAAGGGGTCAGTTTTGGAACGAACCCTGAACTTGGGTACACCGACCCTGTATTTTAAACGGGACCAATCAAAAATATCCGACCCATTAGAGTCTACGATTACTCACCCTCCTATTAAGGTTGATAAAAACCCTTCCCCACCTCTAAAAGTCCTAAACTCGGTGGCGGGTGAGGAACCGAAAATTGTCACAGAACCTTGACAGTCCCGTGGAGACCTACACAGGAAAGTGAACGACTAACTCCTAGTTCCAGATCAAAACAGACGGGAGAACCAGGGTAAACTAATATTAACCAAATACAACACAGGATACAATAAGAAAGTTTTCGACACGGGTTGGGGAAAGGGAGGAGAATGTGACCCGAAACAATGACGAGTGTCCGAAAGAGATCGCCACACGGCCGAAGAGTAGCGCCTCCGAAGAGAACAACACCTCGTCGAGATCAGTGCACCAGACGCAATCAACGCCGAGTGTCCGAGTCATCAACGCCACGGGCCTGAGTCGACGGGGTGTCGTAGACGTCAGAAGGGTCTGGGTTGGGATACGAAAGATACCCACGTAAAACGTTAACGGTACAAGGGACTTTTGAGTGTACATGGACGTTGTACGGTGTCGCCAATTCTCGGTCCTACCTGTTTCGACAGGGACCCAACGGAAGAACCCCGAAACGTCAGAATCCCTTTAATTTGTCTATCAGAACAAAACGTCAAGTCAGCGACTCGACACAGACTGGGAAACACTGGGGCACTTGACGTCGTCCGGTCCGAAGGGACACGAAGTGGTAGAGGGACTCAAACGAGTTTGAGCACAGGACAAATCCGAAGCCTCTGTTTCGTATCGTCCGGAGACTGGGACGAAGATTGGACGGGCCTGTGACGGGGCTGACCCTCGATGGACTGACGGACGACTCACGGTCGGAACGCCGTGGTGTCTATTCTATCCCCTACCTGGACTCTAACAACCCGGGACTTCCCCCAGTCCGGTTGGTTCGGGGTCGAATTGTTGTAGGGTTCAAAATGTCCTATTTTGTTTGTCATAATTGTACTTTAGTCTGGACGTCAGGTACCCCAGTGTTTCAGAAGTGTAGTCCACGGTCTCATGACCTCAAAGTCGAAGTCGCAGTCAGGAAGGTTACTTATAAGTCCTGACTAAAGGAAATCCTACCTGTCCAAACGAGAGGAACGTCAAGTTCCCTGAGAGTTCTCAGAAGAGGTTGTGGTGTCAAGATTTTGTAGTCAAGAAGTCGTAAGTTGGAAGAAGTACCAGGTTGAGAGTGTAGACAGGTACTGACGACCTTTTATTGGGTTTCTCTTCACCTGTTAAGTGTGACGACCGATCAATCAGAAAGAAATCTCTTGATTCGTACAGGGTCTCTTAAATCAACTTCATGACAGAATCCCACAGGTGACGTTCGTCAATCACCTTAATTTGGTTCGACCAGTGGAGGTCGGGGTGGGGTCACAAGAATCTCGTATAGACGGTGACGGACACCGTAGGGAGAACCTCCGGTGTCTCTTTATTTGTTCCAATCTGGGAATAAATAAAGAAGAACAGACACGACCCAGAAGTGACGACACTCACCCGAAAGACATCAACGTCGCTCGTCACCGATGAGAGATCAACGTTGCACATCCGTAGAGTGACACAATAGAAGAGAACAAAACCTCGTACCCGAGATCCCGAGTCCCGTATCATCAACACCACGCACCCGAATCAACGGGACGTCGTCCACTCTAGAACCAAGGGACTAGTCCCTAACTTGAATTCAGAAGACGTAACCTTCCACTTAAGGATGAGTGACCCGGTGGTCTCTTCAAGGTTCCAATTTGAAGAAATAACTATAAAATTTTTTCGGGTCATCCTGTGAGTGGGACGAGTTGGACGATTTAAGGCAACCGTATTGTTAGGAACCTTCGGTTAAGGTCCAAAGTAATGACTTGTTCGTTATCCTAAAGGATACTGTTGACCCTCGAGTAATTTTAAGTTGTGTGTTAAGAGTAGAGGTGTAATAAACATGTTGAATTTCTCAGGGATTTCTAGTTGGTATCTCGAAACCCTTTTACTCCAGACTACGTTCGGAGTCCTAACTCCACCTCTGTCTCGGTGTCAAACTGAGGTGAGGTCTCTTTACCAGGGGTCTATCAAAAGGACGAATCAGAGTTCGAGTTTGAACCCGCAAACTAATTGTGGTTCTTTGTGTCCACCCTTTACTTCCACTAGAAATGAACTGGGGCCGTGGTTCACGTGTCTCGGTTTACGATGTCGGACGTTGCACCACGGGACATGTCGTCTAGGCATTGTACGTTTCGTGGACCTCGGTACCCACCGAAGACCTTCGTAGGGCACGGCGGGTGGTATATGTCTCCACTTCCAGAGACCTCGAGAGTCCCGCCGACTACGAAGATGAAGGTAGTATTACGAGTGATGTGACACAATATATTTATTAACTAACTGTGGAAGGGTAGGGAGGTGTCATCTGACCATAGGGACTCTCCCATCCTGGTGAGACCCGAACGAGTGGTAACACAAGAATATTGGTTTTCACTCCAGACCGAGGAGTGACGAGTTTTCTATAGTCTCCGTTCTAACCAAACGAAGTACAATATACGACCGTTATCTTCCCGTGTTTGTGGACAGATTTCCGATTGACGGAGGGGGGAGTTGGGGCGGGGTCTGTTAGTCACCCGTTTTCGAAAATATCCGACTCCCTTCCCCCGATGTACGTCTTTGTCATGGTAGAGACTACCATGAAACTACCATGGTCGAGACTATCAGTAGAACTTTAACCAGTAAACACAAGACCGGTCGTAGTAGAACTAAGAAAATTCATGTCAATTAAAAGTCAAGGTCCCGACTAAACAAAGGTAAAGAACTCCGGTCAAGAGTGTTAACACAGTCGAATGCAGAACCGATGTCAGACCGGTAGTATATCAATTGAAGAGGCGGACCACCCCTAAAGTGATAGGTACTCTATCGAGTATCCTATACCGAGTCTCATAATGGATATCGGGAACACTTTCTTGATTTCCAGGAACAGATACAAATTGCTGAATTTCCACCCCTCCAATCTTTCGTAGTGGTTGAGTTACCTGTACTTAGACTCGTTTGAGGCCCTCTGTCTATCTTCCTGTCCCTTCGGACCACACGACATCAGGTACCCCAACGTTTCTCGACCTGTTCTGAATCGTTGACTTGTTGTTACCGATTTGTCAATAACAAACCAGAGGAAACTGACGAAAAGAAACAAAGACGTAAAAGAGTGAAAAAGTTAATTCGAATAAGAAACTGATTTCGAAAAGGTGTCTGTTTTCCGTCCGTCTCGTACTCCCGGTTCCTGGTGTCCTAGACCGAGACAAAGTAAGGATATAGAACCGTGGATTATACGAGTACGGGTCTACGAGTCAGTATAGACTGAGACACACTGGGGTGCCTGGTATCGAACGGTCCGAGGTGCAGGTACTCTAAACAGGTCGTTCACATGACCTCACCCAACGGTACAGGAGGAGGCCCTCTAGAGGGGTTGGGTCCCTAGCTAGGGTACAGAGGACTCAGAGGACGTAACCGTCCACATAAGAAATGGTGACTCGGTGGATTCTTAGGGATTATTCACGAGTTATTTATGAACGACTCTTTTGTTCGTCTTCTTAGAGAGCAATGTTGGGACATCTTTCAGACTCTCGACGTTTTAGGAAGACTTTATACTTACCGACAAGACATTAAATAGACTCTGTATGAAAAGACCACACTAATAGTAACAACCTTAGGTAACGAAATACAACACAATGTCTAACATAGGGAACACATCCACTCACGGTAGATAACCAAGAACCCTTATACCTCACTCAAGGAAACATTAACCTGAGGACGGTCCAACTCGGTGAGAGGAAAGGAACGACGGGTTCTCAGGACAGTCTGACTAGAGGAAAAGGAGTTCCCTTGTTAGTGGAGGGATGGAGGAAGACGGATTACGTGGGAAGGGGAGGATATGGAGACGTCGTTTACAGAGTCGACTTTACGGTGGAAGTCCTGAACAGACCAACAGGTCACCAATTCTTAGGTGGATGGTCACGTCCCCTGTGCCCAAGTCAGGGACCAGACCCTTATAGGGTGTACGGCTCCCCATTGACTCCGGCGCGAGGTGTTGATGACTTCGAGTACGAGACATCTGACACGAAGTGTCGTTCTCTTCACTGACGTCACTCTTCGGGTATGTGGCGTCGATCTCTCCTCGGGAGTGAGAGACGTTGATCCCTTTCGGGTGTCGATCGTTTCCTCTTGGGTGTGTTGCTTTTTGTGTATTTATCTCTTTGTTTGATTATCTTAACTTCACGGTAGAAGAGGTGCTTCGGAAGGATTGGAAGGGACAAGAGATACGTAATCCAACAATTCGAGAGTCTCGGGGAACGGAAGGGAAGGAGTTTGAGGACTGTCAACACAGATCTAAGTCAAGAAGTAGTAGGTGGGAGAGGGGGACGGAGGTGACATCACAGTATCTTCGTTCATACAGACAGTACGAGTTCCCCAGAAGGGTCACTCCCCTAATCGCTATCCGAGTCTACAAGGTATGTGTAGACCACTTATGTACCGAAGACCCCGACCTGAAGGAAACTCGACCTCTATTCTTAATAGAGTACATATCATGAATCCGACCAGTGTGCATATTTTGGTGGGTCGAATACACCGGTCAAGACTGAAAAAGGTCAATAGTTTCTCGTCTAGTTCGTATTCCAAGTAAGGAAATAAATAGATTCTTTTCTCCTCTCGTTTTACAACTGGTTCCTAAACTTCTCGGAAAGTTAAATTGACAGGTTAGGAAAGAAAATTTTTATTCGATTAGGGTAATTTTTGTAAATAAATAAGTCAACACGACCCAGAATAAACTCCGTGTATTCTAGAGACTAGAAGAAACGTCGTACACTTAAGAGTCAACGACGTACACCCTACATCAAGGGACTGGTCCCTAACGTGGGTCCGGGGAACGTAACCCTCGCGTCTTAGAATCGGTGACCTAGTGGTCCCTTCAGGATTGATAGGTTAAGAATTATCTTTTAAACGGGATTTTATAAGTATTATATGGATCAAACACGATCTCTACTTTCTAGTGACCCCGAGTCTAAAGTAAAGATTCGTCAAGACTTGTTCCGTCTCTCTCTCTCTCTGTTCACGTATGCAGTAAGTCCTATAACGTTCTATTTATGGTACTTCTACGTTGTTTGAGGACCCTGTCAGTGTCAGGGAAAAGGAGAAGACTTTGGTTAATTCTATTTTTCTGTATTTTTCCTTTGGGTTGACAATATCACAGTAGTCACGCTTTCCAAAAGACGATCTAAGTATATAAACTCTGGTCTAGTTTATGTGTACCCTTCCACGGTTGTGTAAGGAATAGGTTTCCCAAAGGTATAGGATCGATAACATTTATCACGACGTCACTTGTGACCCTATGAATACAGAAAAAGTTAAGGAGTTCCCATATATGGATCATCACCCTAAAGACCCTGGACCTTCGGTGGACCTAAGGTAGTTGTCTACCTACCTATTTCTTCGACACCATGTATATATGTTACCTTATAATGAGTCGGTATTTTTCCTTACGTAAACACAGTCAAGATTAGTTCACCTACTTGGATATCAGATAATATGTCTCCTTTCATTCAGTCTTTCTTTATTCTTTATAGTCTATAATTGCGTATATATACCTTAGATCTTTCTACCATCACTCCATGGATAAACGTCTCGTCGTTACCTCTACGTCTGTATCTCTTGTATGAATACCTGTGTCCAGTCCCCTTCCTGTCACTCCCACTCCACACACCTCCCTCCTTGTGCCTTTGGATGTTACGGTACACATTTTGTCTATCGGTTACTCTTAAACGACATATTGAGTTTGTCCCCGAGACGCTGTTGGATTTCCCTACCCTTCCCCACCCTCCACCCTCCCTCCAAGTTCTCCTTCCCCTGTATACAAATGAATTCCGACTAAGTACAACTACCTACCGTCTTTGGTTGTGTCATACCATGTCGTTAATAGGAAGGTAATTTTTATTTATTTCTTTCTTTGTTAATTGAATTCCAGAACCACGTCATCTCTCTTCATCTACTTCTTGTAATAAGAATTACCTCCTTACTCAAGGAGTAGACGCTCTCGTCCCATGACGTCCCCGACTCCTTACAAACCCCCTTACTTTACTCACCTTTATTATAAATGACCAGTAGAAGGTCTAGTTTAGGTCCTTTCCCGGGAAACACCGGGAAAGGATTCGGTCGCGTGACGGTGCAGAGACGAGGGACGTCCTACTTTGAGGTTCAGGACTTTAAATCTACATCACGGGCCGGCCACACGGGGGTGACGGGGTCGCACACCTGTACCAGGTCGGTACTTAAAGGGACGTAGTATAAAATGCATGTGTTTCTGTAGGGACCACTGAGTCGCCACTTCTTAGGCGGACGGTCACGTCCTCTGACTCCAGACTAGGGACCCAGCCCTTCTAGGAGACCTCTTCCTTTACCATTGGGTGAGGTCATAAGAACGGACCCGTTAGGGTACCTCTCTCTTCGGACCACCCGATGCCAGGTACCCCAGTGTTTCTCAACGTGTGCTGAATCACTGACTTGTTGTTGTTATATATGTAATATATTTATATATTATATATAATATCTACATATTTTAATCTCAACGAGATGTTTCAACACAACGAAGACGACATGTTGTACTTAGTCAGTATTGATATATATAAATGTGGGAGACAGGGTGGGAGTGGGGCGTACGGTGGGGAGATCCAACAGTGTCTCATGGTCTGACCCGAGGGACACAAAATATCGTCGAAGGGTGATTGACAGATAAATATGTACAAGGATGAAGGATGAAAGCTAAAGTCAAGGACACGGACCTTAAAGAAAAAGAAACGACAGACGGTTCTCTTCCGGGTAAGTAGCGAAATTTATGGTCTCCTTTGTAAGGAAAGAGATGTAAAAGGGTTTCGCTGGTCGTCCACAGAGGGAGTATCGGTAGCACGATCCAGACGACCTACCACCCAGACCCCGACCTACATTAAAGGGACACAGAGGTCCCGAACGACCTCAGTGTTATCACTAAGTCAAATACAGAGGACTTACTTTAAGTCGACGTTTCGATGAAGATCACGGGTTCTCAGGTGTGAGAGTTTGACTGAAAGAAAAGAATTTATACAGAAATAAAATGGTATAAACCGTGACCCAGAATCAACGTCGTACACCTTAGAAATGTCAACACCGTAGAGTTGAGAATCAACCTCGTCGCTAGGTCAAGGGACTGGTCCCTAGTTTGGGTCGACGGGTCGTGGGCGAAGGGACGTGGGGGGTGGCGGGCGTGACCTTTAGAATCGGAGATCTGGTGGTTCCTTCAGGAAAGTTTAACTGAAAGAAAGAAAACTTTTACATAAATAAACAAATAAAAATCGACGGGACCCAGAAATGACGACGTGGACCCAAAAGAGATCAACACCTTTCGTCCCCGATAAGAGATCAACGACACGACCCCGAAGAGTAACTTAGAATTCGACACACTTAAGGATTTTCGTACATGTGTGTAAACACGTACGTATGGATCTGTATAAATCGACGATTTTGGGTTTCTATTTCTCTTGTTAGTAGTACCATGAGTCTCCCTTTTTCTGTACTTTGTTGTACTGCATACTTTCACAGGATTGTACCCAAACTATTTGTCTTCGGAGAGGTGGGTGTAATCGAACGAAGAGGAGAAACGACATAGAGTAAGAGGTAAATTTTCCATTTCAACACATTCGTGACGACATAGAATTTACCTATTGGTTGTTTCTGGATGACATGTCGTGTTCCTTGAGACGAGTTACAATACACGGTCCGACCGATCCTGTCGTCAAACCCCCTCTTACCGATGTAGACATACATGTCAGGTCAGAGAAACGACAAGTGAACTTTGATGGTGTCGCAACAATTAGCCGATACGAGACTATGTTTTACGAGGACCACAATTTTTTTTTTTTAATCTTTTATTTTTATTTCCGCTTCAATGTTTAGTTACACATACCCACCTGAAACCAATGGACCAGACTTTCTCTGTTCAGCGTTCTCATTGATAATACAACTTTCTTAGTGACGGAATAGTTACTCTTTTATTTTCTAGAAACCTTTTATTACACTGACCTTCAGATTTTCCAACTACATAGTCCCTAGATGGAGATCCGTCTGAAGACCCCGTTGATAACAGGGGTAATGGTGTCTCTTCAGAACCTCGTTTTACGGAAGAGGATGTACGGTCATAGTATAGAGGTGTTACACTTACTATTATTTGACGGTAGATCTCTAAAATCGTCGAAACGCCTCGGTCCTTCCTTTATAGACTACCAAATGTTCCCCCACCGTAAAAGGTCGTGTCCTTCCCACACAGAAGTTACTGTGGTCTTCCCGACTCCCACCGATCTTGTCTCCCTCGCCGACGGTGTCGACCTGCGTTTGTGTCTGTCGTCGACGGACGTCCCGGAGGGTGGTTACCCCCCTTTTAGAAACGGGAAAGGGTCCCTGGGTCCACTCCGTCCCCGTCTGCGGGAGGAACTGTGGTCACTAGTGAGTGGTGGAGGGTGAGGTCACTCACTAAGGTAGAGTCGGGAGGTGTCAGGAACATGGTAGAGTCGTGAAAAGGAACTGTCACACACTACTGAGGGAGAACGAGGTCAGAGATGTTGTGTCGTCCTAGTTTTCGGAGGGGTCCTCCTAAGGACCTTCCAAAAACGGACCGTCACTGGGACTACGACGAAGACAATCAGGACTGGAAACCACGTCAAGGTCGACTTCCATTCAACCGTCCCAGCCACCCTTTCCACTAGTCTATCTTGACAATCCCCTTCGTACGACTGACTTCGTCGGGTGGGACCGGTCCGTGGTGTCATTGGTAAACGTACTCAACAAAATACTGTCCTCCAGGACCATTCCTTGTGTCTTGATTATTCGGTGGTGGTTGGTCTTCTCAAGACCTTTCTAGTTTTCCTTTGTGGTGTACAGGTTGGTGGAGGGTCTTAGGAGGAGAGACCGTAGGTAGAACCGACTCGTTCCGCACGTGTTGGTCCTTTCTGAGACTCAGTCTTACTAACCGGTTTCTGTTGGGTCTTTAATTAGGGTAGTGGTATTTTGGGCTCTGACGTTCGGTACACCGTCTCGACAAGAAGACCCAAGGGAACGGGACGACGAGAGGTAGGTCCACGGGAAAGGGTTATTTTAGAGAACGAGCCAGTCGTGTACACAGAACCTGTTAAGTAAAGACTCACAATCTGTTCTCGGGTCAAAACCCGGGACCTTCCCCAGGGGGAAGGACGTTATCTTGGTCCTGGGGTTCAGACCAGAAGTCTTCTCCCAAAATACCCCGACACTCTCTCTACCTTCTCATTCCCCACCGACCTGGTACAAGAACCCGTATACTGAAGTCCTTCTTTGACGGGAGGGGTAGAGTTGGACCTCTTAAACCCCCTACCACTTTGTCGACACACCGATTTCCAGATCCCAAATAGTGAAAAGAGAGGAATCAGAACCTCAAGTATTTGGTCTACATCCTTCTTGACTTCGTTGACCTGCAGTTTACACTCACGACTAGTCTTACCACCCGAAGAAAGGGTACACACGTCTCAGCACAGGTTGAGACACGTTGGAGTCCCTGACATCGGGCGGTCCGAGGAGACAGGTACCCTAAGAGGTCCCCTCTCATGGCCTCACCTAATGGTGAAGGAGGAGGTCCCCTAGAAGGACTGGGTCCCTGACTTGGTCGTAGAAAATTCAGAGGATGTAACCGTCCACCCAAGAAATGGTGATCACGGTGGACCCTTCGGGAAAGGGGACACATGGTCGTCCAAAAAAAAAATTAATTCTGAAAACGAAATAATTGGTGAGTCAATTGAATTAAATTTTAGTCGTCTTCTGTTTGTTTGTCTGTCGTTGAATTTGTCTTTGTTTCTCTGTTCTACGGGAGCTCTTCCATTGTCCGTCCTTTCGGTCCCCAGAGGTTCGCCTCCTTTCTCCGACGTTCACCAGTCTATAAAGGAGAGAGAGAGAATTCACCGTCCTCCTTTGTTTAATCACAGTAAAAAAGGGGGGAAGACATTTGTTTAACTTTTTTCAAAGAGAATTTTAAGACACAACGGTATTACTGTGGACCAAGGTGGACTTGAATTCAAAAGAGTTTGGAACTCGATTGGTTACGTAAAAAGAATACCTTTACAAACAGACTTCGATACAATTACATGATACGTAAATGGGATCTGAGATAGAAGTTCAGCCAAGGTGGATTTCCGAGTCTAAATCCGAGTCTTGGTTGAACTGTTTGGTCATACAATATGTAACAAGAGGATTAGATACAATTAATTTGATATAAACAGACCTTTAGACGGAAAGAAGTTCTAAGTACAGTTAGGAAAATACCGGGCCCTACCGAGTGAACCACGGTAACAGACTCCAAAGGAAAGAAATTAATCGTCTGACGATCATCGATACACTGTAGGTCCATTTCTCATCGTTCCCCACCCCCGTGAGAAAGACGGGGTAAGACTACAGATGCAGTCTTCGAAAGAGATAGAGAAAATGTGAAATTATTTTGAAATAAAATGCTTTCGAGACTCGCTAGTTCGGAACAGAGACCGGGGTCTAGCTTAAGAGGAGACCTCCGGTTCTTAGGGTCACAGAAAACACCAAATCGTTTTTGGAAAATAGGAACCGTAATTTACATTCGTTATTTAATTTAATGACATTACAAAACCCTTTGTTTAGAAAGTGATCCAAAACTAGTCGTAAAGAGATACCCAGAGAGTCAAGATGTCCCAGACCTTCTCCGACCTGTGTTTACCCTGTAATAAGTCCCTCCTTAGAAGGTCGTTTACCTCCGACACTCCCGTCCGTTACCAGTCCTCTACCCCACCAAACTCACCACTTCTAGTCTCAAACCTCACCCTCCAACAAGAAAGGTCGTGACAACTACCATCGTCAAGAACATCGTATCCTCACACAGTACACCCAATAAAGTTAGTTTAGAGACAGTGCCAACTACAATTGTGTTTCAGACTCCGTTGGGACGAAACGTAAGATGGAGACTATTACAGGTAGGGAAGCCACCTGTCGATCCTTCGATCGCACAAAGTGAAAACGTTTCGCAGTTCCTACGTGTCCACCCAGTTTAAGTTCAGTAAAGTAACCACAGAGGTAAGTCACTGGTCTCGTCGATGGTCGGGGTCGACTGGACTGGAGAAAGGGGAAAAGGTCTTAGGAGGACCCTCAGGACGGGTTTCTGGCCCTTCCGTAAGGTCCCTAGGACGATGGTAAAAACGTGACTACTTGGGGGGACCGAGTTTCGGTGCCCAGCGACACGACTCCTCCCACGAGTGGACCAGTAGTTGTCGGTCCGTCTCGTCCACTCTTCCTCCTTCCCCACGAAACCCCCAGGAACACCGGTCACGTTTGCCTACAGGAACAGGGACATCTGAGAGTACGTCTAGAAGTAAGACGTGAAGTATAATGGATCGGTGAGAGGACCGATCAACCAGTCCCAATAAGACACAGGACTAAGACTCACTAAGATGGACGACCGGGAAGTTAGACTACACGGGAGGGCGAAAATTAGATACACCTATTGATGAGGAAGAAGTGATAGTCTAGTTTGTAACAGGGAGTTGTAGAAAGGGCGACAGATAAGAGATTGTGATCTGACATGAAGGTCTAGTACCTAGGTGGAGGGGCGTGTACTCCTTGGACGTCTTTTTCCCCACCTAGACTGAGTAGGAACTCAGGTATCACGAACCTAGGTCTGACGTGTGTGTCGTCCCGAGTTATAAAAAGTCATCTTAGGAACGGTCTTGGTGAAGATGACCCCTCTTAGGTTTGACGACTGGGACAGTTAGTACGGAGACTTGTTATGAGGACTAAGGTAGAATGGGTGACGAGTTGGTCCGTGGTAAGACCCAAGAATGAGGGAGTAACTGAGATGTCTCTTTAAGACCTTCCGTGGACGGTGAGAATACGGGGATAATTCTATAAGTCGGACTCCCGGTAATTCACCGACATTAAACGGCTGGTGTATCCAGTAGTATTAACATCTTTACTTCAGAGGACTAGAAAGTTGGTAACACTCGTTGACGATGTAATGTGTCGGAGGGTCCGGTTCTAGAGATCCGTATACAGGGTAAGTACCGGACAAAAGTGGTGTAAGGGTAGAGACCGACGTCGTAAAGAACTAGATTTGATGGAAGATGGGTGGGTCCTTAAGGACTCAGGTTTCTTTCTACAGTGTACGACCTACCCGGAGTCTTTTGTCAGGAGGTAACTGTAGATGTTCACCGTTCAGGTGTTCGGGGGTGGAAGTACACTCAGGGTACCTCCTGAAGCTTGAGTCAGGACCGAGTAAACAGACAACCTAGAACCTTCTATAGAAGGGTGACTATCAGAAAGTTGACGGATGTCCCGTATTTGGTTTTACGGACAGTTTAGAGACAACAATACGAACTACAATAAAACAATGAATGTTCACACACACACACACACACACACATATTTTGTAGGAAATTTGTTGTAAGAAATAACATCCCTCAGTGTCATGGAAACTATGTACTTTCTCTTATGTCATATCATTCAGGGGTCGTATGATTGTTCAAGTCAAGGTCTCACGAACCATGTAGGCCAAACAAACTTTCAGGTTTTTACAATCGGATCCATGAGTTGTTTGTTTTAACCGATATGTCATGACATGACATTATCCAAATCTCATCCAAATACCATGACAGTATCCCGACCACCGAGTCTACCATTTCTTAAGGTGGACACTGAGTCCTCTGGGTCCAAGCTAGGGACCCGGTCTTTCTAGGGGACCTATTCCTCCCTTACCATTGGGTGAGGTCATGAGAACGGTCCCTTTAGGATGTCTGTCTCCTCGGACCACCCAATGGTAGGTGACCCAGAGTTTCTCGACCTGTGTTGACTCATTGATTGTGTTGTCGTGGTAGACCATAAACCATAAAACCATTTTCCAAATATTGTGAAAAGTGTGTTCATTATGTATTTTTTTACTTGTTTTTTATTTAAAAATAAAATAAAATAAAATAATAATAAAAATTTACAATAAAATATAACCTCTTATCCATTAGCTGTTACAGCACTATCGAAGTCCATCTGTCGTTTCTCTGAGTCGGTATGTATATGTACATAGGTAAGAAGGAGTTGGAGGAGAGGGTAGGTCCGACTGTGTATAGTAACTCGTCTCAAGGGACACGACATATCCCTCCATTACCGTTTGGTGAGGTCATAAGAACGAATCTCTTAGGGTACCTGTCTTCTCGGACCGTCCGATGTTAGGTACCCCAGACGTTCTCAACCTGTGTTGAATCGCTGCTTTGGTTGGTTGGTTGAACAACCATTCTTTTGTAAACTTGAGAATGTCATGTCATGGAACTTTTCGTCTCATCGTGTCATGTCATCGACTGTGCGTCCCCGACCGTAGCTCACTTGTCCGTTCTTCTCAATAACTGACCTCTTCCCTCTACTCCACTCTACTACCTCGACTTCCTAACAGTCGTTATCCCCAGCCTCCCGTTCGACGTCAAAGGGAGTACGGACTACAGTTACCTTGCAAGAAAACGTCCCTGAATAGCATGAAGTCCCTCCCCCTCATCCGTCACACACTACGCGGTTCGAATAAATCGTAAGTAGACCTGGATAGGTCTTAGAGTTCCCCAGGATATCTTGTGTAAAATTCTTAGTGACGGACCTCCTAGGTCAGGATTGACGAGTCATATATTAAATTACTGTAGTGAAAGACTAGTGGTAGACGGAGACTTGAAAAGAAGTACAGGTGTGTGAAAGAGTCTTGACGTGGGGTTCGGAGGACCTGGTGGAGTTCATGTGGTCAAAAGGAAGTAGGGGTGACGAAGACGGAGGCAAGTCCGGAGTCTGTTGACTATATGTGGGAGTAATTTTTGTGAATTAAACCTTAGGATTGGGACCGTGGAGAGTCACGGGTGTGTCTCCCATGGTAAGTAGAAGTGTAGGAGTCGGGGACACGTGACATGGGGGAATGTTGTCGAAGTACGGTCTACTGAGTAGAAAAAACCTTTAATGGAACAGAGAATAGGAAGAAGAACGAAGACGACACCGTAGAAGACCTTGTATATATATAAAAAAATCAAGCCAAATAGTGTTATACACACAGTTCGGGTTTTGTGACGGAGTATCTCCTTAGGTAGGACACCGTCCCTACTTAATTGGAGAGTACGTAGAGTATGGGAGAATTATAGAGTCCGTGAAGACATCTAAAAGTACTAACACAAATAATATTAGAAGAAGTCTAACACATACAGAATGGGTAGTCTACCCGACGTCGAACTCCCCTCTTAGTCATAAGAAAAATCTTAATAAAACAAATTATAAATAAACCGACGAGACCCAGGATCAACACCGTGTACCCTAACAGCTGGAAATGACTTCGTGCACACTAGATTAGGGTATTCTTGACTTGGACCCGGGGGTCGTAACCTTAGTTCCTCAGGATCGACGACCTGGTGATCCATTCAGGACTCTCAGTCATAAGATACGTAGGCGCACTGAGGTGATGGGTCATATTCCGAAACATGTGATATCCACGAGTTGTTTGGTAAAGTCTTACTAACTTTCAACGTTTGTAAAATTCTCTGTAAATCCTTTCTCCCATACCCTAATGAGCTGTCGGACTCGATTATACAGTACAGAAGTCTGAACTAGAGTCTCTAGATCTATGTGGTTTAGAGAACAAGTGAACACACGACGTATGATTCAACGAAATCAGTACAAACTGAGAAACACTGGGGTACCTGACTTCGGGTGGTCCGGGGAGACAGGTAACCCTAAGAGGTCCATTCGCATGACCTCACCCAACGGTATGAGAGATGAGGTCCTATAGAAGGGTTGGGTCCCTAGTTTGGGTCCAGAGACTACAGAGGACGCTCTGTAACCATTCGCTCATGAAATGGTGATCGAGGTGGACCCTTCGGGTAGGTCAACTCAGAGTAAATAAAGTAAACATTACCTTTCACCTTGGGCCACTGACACTGCGTTGTCGCCCGTTGAGGAGGGATTCCTACAAACGGTGTCAGACCTTTACAAAGACTAACAGGGAAACCCTTCACCCACGATGACCATAGATCCCCCATCTCTGGTCCGTACGAGAAGGCATGGGATGTCCTGTATCTTGTCGGGGAGTATTACTTCTTACTATACCAGGTTTTACAGTCATCACGTTTCTGCCTCTTTGGGACGACATTATGCACCGTACCTCGAAGCTAAACGCCCCTAAAGAGTTCATGTCAGTAGGTAATCATAGGTGCCCTATAACCAAGGTCCTAACGAGTGTTTATGGTTTGAACACTAAAAGTTCAAGGAATATATCGTAACCTTTTCTGGGACTACGACCCTTTCTAACTCCCGTTCTCTTCCCCCTCTGTTTCCTACTCTACCAACTTACCGTAGTAACTGAACTACCTGTACTGAAACTCGGTCGAAATCCTCTGTCACTTCCTGTCCCTTCGGATTACACGACGTCAGGTACCCAAGCGTTTCTCAGCCTGTACTGAATCACTGAGTTGTCGTTGTTGTTATATCGTTTCACCCAGAACCATAAGGACCCAAGATCTAAGTTTAAGCTAGACACCAACCAACTTAGACATCCCTATATTGTCTGTTTATACCTCCCACCTGACGTGAAAGGGTCTTGGGCCTAGGTGTGAGACCGTCTGACTAGAACTCACACTCTTGAGTTTTGCCTGTGCTGAATGATCAGAAAGAAAGAAGGGACACCGATTCCCTGTACCGATTACGAAAACACACAAAAGTCTCTTTGACCTCAAGACTTTCTAGTATAGGACTAATAACGTAGAAGTACTTCAAACCAGTAACCTCGTTCAAACTGACACTACGTATAACCGTGCCAATAAGTTAGACACTCTTCGGTGTCTACACGACTCGGACGGGGGAAGGGAGACAGGGGTCCGAGGACTCTCTGACAAAGTTACAAAATGGAGTATTGTTAGGGGTTTGAAGGGACGTCTTTACCTACAGAGACTCCGGGTCAGAAGAACTATCGTAAAAGAAGGGAAAACAGACGTACGAATTTAAGACGAACTCCGTGTACATTTTACTGTGGTCCCTTTCTGTTACTCGTTTAACGTTGTACATGTTTCGTTTAGTACGTCAAAGGGAGACGAGGGTGTGCCGTACCTATGTACATCCCATGAATCTTTTATTTTACTGTATTCTCTGTATTGACCTAAGTACACACATTCTATGTACCTAAAACTAAACTTCTTCTGTAGTGATTAAATTCATACGTAACCCATAGTCCTTTACAATTTGGTAAATTTTTATACAAACCGTATGTCGCCGTACAATAAAGTAAGTATACAATTTAATATACAATCGTTGTATACTTCATAAATACCATTTCATTACATGACACACTCTAAAATAAGTTTATTATTTAGTTCATTTACCCCGTGAACATATATACTTTGTTTAAACCGGTTCACAAACGTTCATAACTTCGATCTGGATCCTCAGGTAATATACAAAAAATATGAAAACATAGGTCACCTTTAAAGATTTCTTTTTAAATTTCATTACTTACGTTAAGTACTATTATGTATTCCATTTGTCAACACAGACTAAGAAACACTGGGTACCTGACATCGGGTGGTCCGGGGAGACAGGTACCCCAAGAGGTCCGTTCTTATGACCTCACTCAGTGGTATAGGAGGAGGTCCCCTAAAAGGACTGGGTTCCTAGCTTGGTTGTTGAGAATACAGACACGAGGACGTACTCGTCCGTCCAAGAAATGGTGATCGTGGTGGACCCTTTGGGGTCAACCTAGTATACCATTACTATAAGAATTAAAAAACTCCTTAGAAGTATGACAAAAGGTATTACCAACATGGTTAAATGTAAGAGTGATTGTCTCGTACTCTCAAGGGTAAAGAGGTGTAAGAGAGGTTTGGAAAAATAAAGAACGGAAATATATTGTCTGTAAAATTACCCGTACTCCACTACAGAGTAACACCAAAACTAAACGTAAAGGGTCCACCACGATCACCATTTCTTAGACGAACGGTTACGTCCTCTATACTCTACACCCAAGCTAAGGAACCAGTCCTTCTAGGGGATCTCCTCCTTTACCGTTGGCTGAGTCCATAAGAACGGACCTTTTAAGGTACCTGTCTCCTCGGACCGACCGATATCAGGTATCCCGAAGTGTCTCAACCTGTGTTGTCTTCGTTGAATCGTACATATGTCATTAACAACTGCGACAACGACACAAGTCAGTGAGTCAGCACAGACTGAAAAGTTAGACTGAAAACGTTAGACCTAGGGGACGTCCCCGTCGACTCGGCACCTTTTAAGACTTTCTCTACCCTTATGGTCTGGTGGACTGGACAGAGAACTCTTTGGACATACGTCCAGTCCTTCGTTGTCAATCTTGACCTGTACCTTATTGTCTGACCAAGGTTTATCCTTTTCCTCATGCAGTTCCGACATATAACAGTGAGACGAATAAATTGAACATACGTCTCATGTAGTACTCTTTGCGACCCGACCTTCTTCGTGTTCGACCTTAGTTCTAACGACCCTCTTTATAGTTATTGGAGTCTATACGTCTACTATGGTGGGAATACTGTCTTTCACTTCTTGATTTCTCGGAGAACTACTTTCACTTTCTCCTCTCACTTTTTCAACCGAATTTCGAGTTGTAAGTCTTTTACTTCTAGTACCGTAGATCAGGACAGTGAAGTACCGTTTATCTACCTCTTTATCACCGACTGAAATAAAAAAACCTGAGGTTTTAGTGACGTCTACCGCTAACGTCGGTACTTAAATTTTCTGCGAATGAGGAACCTTCCTTTCAATACTGGTTGGATCTGTCGTATAATTTTTTGTCTCTGTAATGAAACAGTTGTTTTCAGGTAGATCAGTTCCGATACCAAAAAGGACACCAGTACATACCTACACTCTCAACCCGACACTTCTTTCGACTCGCGGCTTCTTAACTACGAAGACTTGACACCACAACCTCTTCTGAGAACTCTCAGGGAACCTGACGTCTCTCTAGGTTGGTCAGGTAAGATTTCCTCTAGTCAGGACCCACATGAAACCTTCCTTACTACGATTTCGACTTTGAGGTCATGAAACCGATGGAGTACGCTTCCCAACTGAGTAAACTTTTCTGGGACTACGACCCTCCCTAACCCCCGTCCTCCTCTTCACCTGCTGTCTCCTACTCTACCAACCTACCGTAGTGGTTGAGCTACCTGTACCCAAACCCACCTGAGGTCCTCAACTACTACCTATCCCTCCGACCGTACAACGTCAAGTACCCCAACGTTTCTTAGCCTGTACTGACTCGTTGACTCGACTTGACTTGTGAAAATTTTATGTACCTTGTGAGACTATATTTAGTGTCGTCATAGAAAATACTAGGTGGAGGATCTCATTCCTTTTATTTTTGTTTTTATTTGTTTAACCTGTATTAATTTGAATTATCAAAGACGTGTTGTTTCCTTTGGTATTTGTTTTACTTTTCCGTTGGGTTTCTTACCCTCTTTTAGACGTTTCCTTTGTTGGTTGTTCCCTAAGTACAGGTTTTATGTGTTTGTCGAGTACGTCAAAATACAACTTTTTGTTGGGTTAGTTTTTTCGTCCGTCTTCTCAATTTATATATAAAGAGGTTTCTTCTGCATGTCTCCCCGTTTTTCGAGTGGTTAATAATTTCTTTATGTTTAGTTTTAGTATTACTCCATAGTGGAGTGTGGAAAGTCTCACCGGTAGTAGTTTTTAAGATGTTTGTTATTTACGACCTCTCCCACTTCTCTTTTCTATTGGCAGGATGTGATTTCCACCCTTGCATTAAACCATGTCGGTGGTACTTCTTGTCATACCTCTATAGGATATTTCGATTGTTCTCGATAGTATACTAGGTCGTTGGGGTGAGGACCTGGTGTCGTCCCAGTACGAAATCTGGTAAAGTAAGGACTGGACGGGGGAGAGGAAGGTTATCCTCGGTCTGTAGTCGGGCAGACGATTTTGTGAGGGTCTTAGACCGTCGGTCTTAAAGGATTACTTTCACCCACGTCCAGACCAGACCCTTGGAACACGACAAAAGAGACCCTACCGGGCCCCACGGAAAATACCCGGCACCTACCGGAAAGTTCTACGCGACAGGTGTGACCTGGGACGGTCTTTTCCTTCCTCACCGACCCTAACTCTCTGACTCCCTCCCCGTGGATGAAGAAAAGATAAGGAAGGGACCAAGTCAATGCCCGACGGAACAGTGGAAGTAGAGGGTTGGATTAGTAGGGGAAAACCACGGTGTCTTGTCAGGTCGAAGGTCGTCTCGTGTCTCCCGATAGTCCTTTCAAACGTTTCACGTATCTGGAGACACCCAACTAGGGTCCCCTCTGACCGCACGGATCTTCAGAGGGAGGCGTGTGGGGACGCGACGGTGGACTGAGACCCGGGACTCCCTCGGTGGGACGGAGGACGTAGTCCGAGGGACCCTACGGAAACCTTACACGGAAACCTCTTCTTTCCCTACTTCACTCCCTCGTCGAAGGGTGGGGAGGGTGAGGGAAGACTCGAGGAACACACTCACTCCCTCGGTCCCAGAGGAGGTGATGGACCCACCGGTGGCTATCTCCGGTCACACGTTGAGACCGACGGAAGGACCTCTTCCACTACAAGTCTATCTCCCTTCCCGACACCCATCAATTCTCACAACCCACACCTGGAATCCTAGTCCTTGGGTCGTCTCGTTTCAGACCCCGTTCGTCACGGACTCGTTTCCGAAGAATAGGCACTTAGTACATGGGTCCGAAGTAACCCACGAGTGTGGGTGTGTGTAAACACGTACGGAGTCAACAGTCTGTCTATAATCCCCCTTTCACGGGTGGTCCCTGTGTACGCAATCAGAAGAAGTACGAAGACGACACAACGTGACACTCTTCCGTTCAGACTCACGTGACGGTCCACACGGTCTCCGACCCTGAGGCGTCCACACGTAGGTGGGACCGGAGACACATTCACGTCTCCAAACCGTGCTGGGACGGGTGTCGGCCTGCCGGTACGCGTATAGGTCACCTTCATTCTTGTATTCTGTGACACACGCTCCCCCAGCCCCCTCTCTGCCCTCCTCCGTGCGCCGGCACGTCTCTTTACCCCTGTGGACGCACATCCACACACTCTGTCAGGACCAAACATCTTCGTCCTCCGACGGGTGGGGACTCCTCTCGACAGGAACAAGAGAGTGTACGTGCCCACCTCCGAGCCTCCGATCGGGTCCTGTCCTCGTCTCTCGGACTTGGTCTCTGCCACGCAAGAGGTAGGGAACCAAGTCCCGACCGAAGTCCGTACGACTCTGTGGGAGGGAACGAAAGACCCGTGGCCGACCCGACACTTGTTCCCCTGTCCGTCACGTCTCCATGTTCCCCCGACTTCCTTCCCTAATAAAACGAAAAATTTTTTAACTACATTTTAAGTGTATTATGTCATAATTGATAAAATTTCGTTATAAAGTCCCCATAATTCATGTAAGTGTTACACGTTGAGAATTGAGACAGACCAACGTGTTATGACAGTAATGGGAGTTTTAGGACAAGAGTAATCGTCAGTACGGGGTAGGAGGGACAGGAGTCGGGAACCGTCGGTGATTGGACGAGCTTGGGGATGTTTAAACGAATAAAATCCATAAAGTATAATTACCTTAGTCTGTTATGAACGGGGACCGAAAAAAGGGTATCGTGTTACAAAAGTTCACAAGTAGGTACAGTGTCGTTCACAGTGATGAAAAAAAACGACATTTTTTGTGTTTGTATCTTAAACAGAAGAATTGGTATAAATTCATATGTCAAACAATCCCAATTCAGACAAGTGTTACAACGTATCGTCTAAAGGTCTACAGAGACGTAGAACGTCTTGCCTTCGAGATTTCGATAATTTGTTGGGAGAGGACGAGTGAGGTCGAAAACCGTTCACGGGTAAGACAAAAGATTTAGATACTTGAACTGATGAACTCTCTGGAGTAGATTCACCTTAGTATGTCCTAAAGTAAAACCTCCTTAACCGACTAGGGTGCATCGTATCACGACGGCTCAAAGTAAGTCCTACATCATACTGTGTCCTAAAAGAAGGGAAATTTTGTCTTACCGTAAATCAACACACCTATCTTCGGTGTAAGCCAAACGGCAAGTAGGTTCCTGCTTGTAAACCCAACGAAGGTGGAGTACCGATAACACTGATCACGGCGGCGATACTTGTCCCCACACGTTTATAGGAAGACTCTAGGACGAAAGTTAAGGAAACGTATGTATAGGTCTTCACCCTAATGATCTCGCATACCATCAAGATAGTTATCAAAAGTAAAGACTACTTATAGGTATGACAAAGGGTGTTGACAACATGGCAAAATGTTAAGGTGGTCGTCAAATGTTCACAAGGTTGAACATGTGTAAGAACAGTAAAATAAAATAAAAAAACCGACGAACCGTCCACTCTAGAATCAAGAGACAGGTCCCCAGTTTGGGCACGAAAAGGTCACCTTTGCGTCTCAGAATTGGTGACTTTGGAGTCCCTTCAGGGAAGTAGGAGCAGTGAAATTTACCGCGTCAAGTCGCCGTAAATCCTGTAAATGTTTTAGGACCTTGATAGTGGAGAGAAATCACGAGTCTGTAAAGAGGTGGAGTTTTCCTTTAGAACTTGGGTAAGGAGTAAGGTCGGACAAAGGTGGGGGACTGTTGGTGATTAAACACAGAAAAAATTTTTATATTTAAATAAACTTAACCTCCGATTAATGTTATAACACCACCAAAAACGGTATGTAACTGTACTTAGACGGTACCCACATGTACACAAGGGGTAGGACTTGGGGGGAGGGTGGAGGGAGGGGTAGGGTAGGGAGACCCAGTAGGGTCACGTGGTCGGGGTTCGTGGGACAGAGTACGCAGCTCGGACCTGACCACTAGACAAAGTGTATACTATAATATGTACAAAGTTACGATAAGAGAGTTTAGTGGGGTGGGAGTGGGAGAGGGTGTCTCAGGTTTTCTGACAAGACATGTAGACACAGAGAAAACGACAGACCGTATACCCCGATAACACAAGATAGAACTACATAAATTGATAAGACCTACAAAATTCATTTACCTTATCTGTTACACACCAGAAAGCACCGTCCGAAGAGAGTGAGTCGTATTCCAGAAATTCCAAGTAGGTACCACATCGGTACATAGTCTTAAAATAAGGAAATACGCCGATATACAATAGGGTAACTTGACAAACGAACGTTTGTACCACAATCCAGACACTGTGTCCTCCTATTCGTCTCTCTCGGCTGACCCAATTTATCACAGGGAGACTCCTCTTTCCTGTGTCCTCATCCTAGACTTACGGTCGGTCCCACACGGGACCAACCCGAGACAACCCCTCCAATATCGACTCTAGTGCCGGGAGCGGAAAGAAAGGGGACTCCAGGTCTGAACACGTGTACTGAACCTCTCAGGTGAACCCCTCAGAACGAGTCCCCAACAATACCCTTTCCCACTGTATCTCCTGCACGGTCTTCCTCTGTCCCTCGGTTCTCTCGGGAAAGACAAAAAAAAAAAAAAAAAATTACATAAATGAATAAAAACGACACGTCTCAGAAGTAACGACACGTCTGAAAAGAAATCAAGACCACACCCGAAGAGTATCGCCACTAAAGAGAACGACACCTCGTACCCGAGATCCGTGACCCGAAGGCATCAACGTCGGGGGTCCGAGAACTCGTGTCCGAGTCGTCGACACCACGCGTCCGAATCAACAAGATGTGGTACACCCTAGAAGGGCTGGTCCCTAGTTTGGGTGCAGAGGACGTGAACGTCCACCTAAGAAATGGTGACTCGGTGGCCCCTTCGGAGCAAAGACAAAATAAAACAAAAACCATTGTAAAACATGTAAATCCTCGACTATGTACCTCGTGTAAACATCGGTCTTCTTCGGTTCTCCACCCGACGGTCTCCTTCGTCTACGACTCCCAAACCCTGTAGGTATCATAATCTCCTTTCTAATAGGACATTAATCCAGACTTCGGGACCTGATAATGTCACGGTTATATCAGTGGACCACCCTACCTACTTATTGTCTGTCGGTCGTTACTATCATTTTCTACTGTTGTTAAGTCTATCGAAAGGAATTCTTTAAAGAGACACGACTCGTGAACCGTAGTTTACGGATGTCCCTTGGACTCGTGTCAAGAGACTACTAGGGTTGTGTGTCACTTCTGGACCCCAAACTTGGGACCCAGAGGTACTGAGGTGTTTGAGACATATAGAGTTTCTTACCCGAGACCGTCGGTCTCTTCCCAACCGCACCTCCTCTTCTCTACCCGTCTATGTCAAGAGTCCTCTTTCTCGTACTCCGGTCTCGGTCTGGACCAGGTCTCTACCACCGACTCCCTGTCCTACCCACTCCTTCTCACCCCTTAACTCCTACCGAGAGACCGACGACCAACCCGACGCATCCAGGGACGATCAGGTGTTTACGATGAAATGATACACTCTACGAGATAGGATTGAAGTCAGTTTAACAGGTAAAAGGTCCACCCTAAGACCCAGGAGGTTCTCAACCAACTGGTACTGAGACCCCCTTGTGAAACACTGTTAGAAAACAACTTGCTTCTAAGTCACTTACTTCATTTTACAGTATTATAAACTCACTTGAAAGCAGGCACATAAACTTTTGACCAATACACGTATGCAAATATAAACTACATACCCGAAGGGTTCACCGTGACCTTCAAGGGACCACCGAGTCTCCCATTTCGTAGACGGACGTTACGTCCTCTGGGCCCAAGTTAGGGACCCAACCCTTCGAGGGGACCTCTTCCTTTACCGTTGGGTGAGGTCATAAGAACGGACTTCTTAAGGTACCTGTCTCCTCGGACCATCCGATGTCAGGTGTCCTAGTGTTTCTCAGCCCGTACTGACTGAAGTGAAGAAATCCACCGTGATCACCTCTCGGGTGAACGGTCACGTCTTCTGTAGTCTCTACGTCCAAGTTAGCACCCAGACCCTTCTAGGGGACCTCTTCCTTTACTGTTCGGTCAGGTCATAAGAACGGATCTCTTAGGGGGCCTGTCTCCTTGGACCGTCCGGTGACAGGTTTCCCATCGTTTCTCAGTCTGTACTGACTACACTGAATCGTACACGTTTACACATAATATATATATATAAACTAACTCTATATACGTGTACACAAACACGACTCAACAAGTCAATACAGACTAAGAATCACTGACGTACCTGACATCGGGTGGTCCGAGGAGATAGGTACCTTAAAAGGTCCGTTCTTATGACCTTACACGACGGTAAAGGAGGGGTCCCCTAGAAGGTCTGGGTCCTAGCTTGGGTGTAGAGAACGTAGAGGATGTAATCGTCCGTCTAAGAAATGGTGACGCGGTGGACCCTTCGTATATATATAGTAACTAGTTTGGTATACATTTACATTTATATATACACATGTAAGTGTTTAAACATAACCTGAATTCGAAACCTCAAACCTCAAAATTAGTCAGGGAAAACAACTACTGTAAAGTGACTGTAACTGAACGTCTTACTAGGACACAATAAATGAGGGTAAATAGTATTACAGGATGAAGACTAGGGGTGGGGACTGGTCATCGACAAGACTAAAAAAGTTACACATAGGAAGACAAACGTACTTAAGAACTTTTTACATAAAACTACCTGTATGACAAAACTGTCACTATGTCATATAACACGACCTTCAGATAAAAAAAGACTAAAAGGTCACGATAAACATTCTCGGTAGGTTCAACAAGGTACCTAAGATTAAACAAAAAAAAAAAAAGGGTTAGGTAACAAGCCTCGAAGACTTGGTGACTAGACAAACAGACAGGAACATGACTAGGATGTAACGAAATAAACGTTCCGAAACATCTTACGGAGTTATAGAATCTTCCGTAAAGGAGGGGTGGATAAAGTGAGAAGTGAAGTTCCACCTGAATTAATAAATATCTATCGATAAGAAATTATCTTTGACATATTGTTCAAATTGTAGAAAGAGTTTTTTAAGTTGACCGAAGTAAACTCTCCTTATGTAACTTACGTATCTAATTTAGACCCGCTCTTAATTGTAGATCCCATGACAGAAAGGTAAAGTAGGTGAATAAATATTACAGATACAACAAATTAACAAAAAAATGAAAATAGAATGAAAATTTTTTGATTAAAAACATAACCTCGTATCGGTTAATTATTACAACACTATCAAAGTCCACTTTCTCTTCCCTGAGTAGATATACATAGGTACACAGGTAAGAGAGGGTTTGAGGGGAGGGTAGGTCCGACGGTGTATTGTAACTGGTCTGAAGAGACACGATATGCATCCGGGGACTACTAATAGGTAAAATTTAGATCGTCACACACGTACAGGTAGGGTTCGAGAGATTGATCGGGAAGGAAGGTAGTAAGGTGGGTCGTCGGTAATCAAACAAGAGATTCAGACACTCAGAGAAATTCAAGTAAACACAGTAAAGAAAAATCTCAGGTGTATATTTGATATAGTATACCATAAAGAGGAAGAAAAAGAGTGAAGTAAGTCATATTGTTAGAGAACCAGGTAGAGACGGCGATGTTTGCCGTAGTAACGCAAGAAAAATTACTGACTCATTATAAGGCAACATATATACATAGTGTAGAAGAGACAGGTAAGGAGACAACTACCTGTAAACCCAACAAGGGTACATGACAACATTGTACAAATGACAAAAGACACCTTCAAACATACTTTCACTTCAGTGAGTCAGTACAGGTTGAGAAACTCTGGGGTACCTGACATCGGGTGGTCCGAGGAGGCAGGTACCCTAAAAGGTCCGTTCTCACGACCTCACCTAACGGTAAAGGAAGAGGTCCTCTATAAGGGCTCAGTCCCTAGCTTGGGTCCAGAGAGTGTAACGTCCGTCTGCGAAATGGGAGACTCGGTGGTCCCTTCACAACCTTCAAACATACGTGTATGAATTTAATTAAGGATCTATGAACTCTCAAAACATAAGGAAACTTACCATTGAACAAACAAAATGATTAAAATTTGAATGTTTTTTAAAAGTCTTTATTGTACCTTTTAAGAACCTGAGGGGGAGTAGGTTGAAGGTAGAATGTGTTACGGTCATGTTACTAATCTGGGTCCTTTGATTTTCGACACATCATGATATATCGTTTATTGTCTAGAATAAACTAAAAAGAATCGAAAATGTGATTGTAGGAAAAAAATTTTAGGGTCCTGTATTCGGTAAAACAAATCAACAATAAAGTTACAGAGTATTAAGACAAGAATCATTAAGAATAAAAAGGAAAATAGAGTTTTCACCAATCAAAACACACTGATACATACTGTTACAGTTTACTATGTTAGAATTTGACACAAATTTTATATACCATTCAAAGTCCATAGGAGAAGTATAATTAAAGGTCAAGTGACATTACACCAGTCTACGAGACCCAGAAACGTTATAACCGTGAACTATTAAATAGATCTGTAGAAAATACCGGAATGCATTCCAAGAAAAGTTACTGTTAAGGTACAAAAATCCCAAAAAAGGGAACCCACACGAACCACATTATTTATCCTGACACACGCACAAAAACACAAACGTATACAATTTATTTGTGTATATAATCGATCCATATGATTGTATATAAATATATATATAATAGAGTTCATAATTTACACTGTCTTAATTCAGACTTTTGTTATCATTAATACTTTTCTATTTACGTAATTCAGGGGGTGAGTCTTCTCTCTAAGTTGGTATCCAACGACATAAAATTCTCTCAAATCAAGACCAGTAAATATGGACAGGAGTTAGAGTCGAAGAACTAAAGTCCACGACACCTTCTGCAAACGACAACAACAAATCAGTGAATCAGTACAAACTCAGAAACGTTAGGGTCCCTGACATTGAATGGTCCGAGGAGACAGCTATCGTAAAGGGTCCGTTCTTAGGACCTCACCCAACGGTAAAGGAAAAGGTCCCCTAGAAGGACTGGGTCCCTAGTTTGGGTGTCCACCTAAACGGAACCGTCCACCTAAGAAATGGTGACTCGGTAGTCCTTTCGTGAACCTTCTATATAATACACGTATTAGAATGAGTTACGAACAGTCGATCCCTAATAAGTATAGTTAAAGGAAAATCCCTACTCTTTTGTTTCCGAGTTTTTTTAACTCTCTGGTTGTATTACTTCAAAAAAAAAAAGTTCGTGATAAAATTTTGTTACGGAGTTAAAAAAACTTAAGTACACTTATTGTACCATCTCAAAAATATTTTTCCCCTTTTTCGGAGGTGAATTATGAATGATTCCGAACGTTTTTTGAGAAACCCCAGTATTTCTCAACCTGTGCTGAATCGTTGATTTGTTGTGTCCCTTGTACAACTCATATCGCTAGTGTGCTATGCGCCTCTACTTTGAGGTTGTTTGTTCTTTAAAAAGATTAATTGTAAAAAATAATCCCTAGGGTCTTATTATTGTATAGAATTTCTAATATAACAACTGGAAAAGAAATTAAAATAAAAAAAAACCCCCTCTTACTATCTCCGTTGCCGTTGGAGACTTCACCCCTGAATTAGGTGTACATCTTTTATCTCTGGTGATGAAGGATGGTGATCCTAAATTTTTATGTCATAATTATTACTTTTAAATAAATTAAGTATGATATATGGTCCTGGACACGATTCGTGGAATCTACGTATAACAACAACAAGTCAGCGATTCAGCACAGACTGAAACACTGGGGTACCTGACGTCGTGTGGTCCGAAGGGACAGGAAGTGATAGAGGGTCTCAAACGAGTTTAAGTACAGGTAACTCAGTCATTACGGTAGGTTGGTAAAGTAAGAGATAGCAGGAGAAGAGGACGGGAGTTAGAAAGGGTCGTAGTCCCAGAAAAGGTTACTCAGTCGAGAAACGTAGTCCACCGGTTTGATGAACTCAAAGTCGAAGTCGTAGTCAGGAAGGTCACTGATAAGTCCACCAGGATAAATTTGGTGTTCCGTCTGGAAATAAGACTTGTAATAATACGTCTACCTGACTAGTACCAAACTTCTCCACTTCCTCGGAGAGGTCCTTCAGGACTTCTCCCGAGTAATCTCTGGGGCTCAAGGATGGATACCCTTAAGGAGGAAGAAAAGGGGTTGTCATACCGACGGTAAGACTCCGATTTAATGTGGAGTCACTGACTTAAGTAGGAGTAGCCGAAGAGGTGGAAGGGGGTGGAAGTCGACTACAAGAAGGACGACAAGGACGACTACATGGACAAGTGCGACGACCCCTTGGACGAGTAGTACCGGTGGCAGACCTCGCTCGCGCCGGAGGTGTGGGGGTACATGGAGAAGGACACGAGGGAGAGGTGGAGGCTCCAGGAGATGTGGAAGCGGTAGTAGGGCGCGTACGACCGGCTGGACGAGAGGTGGCTGGCGAGGTAGAGGAAGTCCCGGACACGGTCGGTCTACAAGAAGAGGAAGTGCGGGCCGAAGTGGGTGAGGAAGGACGAGTGGCAGTACCCGATACTGGCGATGCACCGGTAGACGGTGGGGGACGCGATGTTGCACGAGTACTCGGGGGCCCCGACGCGGACGGACCACCAGACCAGGACCCGACCTCCGAATCAACAACCCGATCACCACTGTAGAAGGTAAAAGGTTGAGTGAAAGACACCCAGATTACTTTAAGTGATAAAACCGACGGTACACGGTGGAGAAGACTTCAACCGGACACCTTGACTGCACGTTTATCAGCGGTACCCGCACCCGGACCACACATAGCGGCGGGACGACCCGACACCAGAGGAGTAGGAGAACAGAATGCGGAAGTAGCACCGGCGGTAGAACTCCTAGGGAAGTCGGCTCCCGGCCGTGTTTCGGAAGAGGTGCACACGCAGGGTGGAGTGACACCACCAGCACGTGATGCCGAAACGGAGACAGTAGATGGAGTTCGGGTTCCCAGGGGTCAGAGACCTTCCTCTGTGCGACTACCCGTAGTGGATGTGTCAGGAGTGAGGGAAGGACTCGGGGTAGTAGAAGTCAGAGTCCTTGTTCCTCGACTTCTCGCGGTACTTTTTCTGGAAGGAGTCGTTCGACATGGGGAGGTCGCAGACTCACCGACGCCACCAAAGTCTAATGCCATCTTCCTTCTGGTGTGGGAGTAGATATGTTACCCCAATTAGTTTCGATGGAACATTCTGACCACATTTCTAAACACACACACACATACTGTGAATAGTGTATCATCCACAAGTTATTTACAATTAGAAAAAAAGGAAAAAGGAGAGTACCAGACACACAGAGTGTAATCGAAGTTAAAATTTTTTCTAAATAGATAAATAGAAACTGACGTGTCTCAGAAGTAACGACACACGTCCAAAAGAGATCAGGCGCTTATCCCTGATGAGATCAACACCATGTGTCCGAAAAGTAACGTCCCCAAAGGGAACGACGTCTCGTACCCGAGATCCCACACACCCGAAGTCATTAAAACCGAACGTCCGAGTCATCAACACCGTGTACCCGAATTGACGGAACACCGTACAGCCTAGAAGGGTCTGGTCCCTAGTTTGGGTACAGGGGATGTAACGTTCCGCCTAAGAATTGGTGACCTGGTGGTCCCTTCGGGAATCAAAGTTAAAAATTGGTTTATTGAAACAACTTTATTTTAAGTGTAAGGTATTTTAAGTGAATAATTTCATGAACGGATTCCTGTGTGTCGTGGAGTGAGGGTGACGTTGTCATAATTCCTTGGACTTTTTTAAAAACAAGTAGGTTAAACTATTTTTGACTTACAACGTCAATGGAAGTAAATGACAGTAAAAAGATTTTATTGATCAATTTGTCTATAAACTCTCGGAGATATACGACAACCGAACGGTCCACCGTGATCACCATTTCTTAGGGAGACGGTTACATCCTCTGTACTCTGTGTCAAAACTAGGGACCCAACCCTTCTAGAAGACCTCTTCTCGGACCGTTCGATGAGGTCATAAGAACGGTCCTCTTAGGGGTACCTGTCTCCTCAGACCACCCCATGTCAAGCATCCCAGTGTTTCTCAGTCTGTGCTGACTCCGTACATGTGTGCGTGGTATCCGACACTTGCTTATGGTACCACTCGTACCTGACTCACAGGGACTGGAGGGGTTTCGTTGTAAGATGACCCGTCTCTGTCTGTTATAGGCTATTCGATTATACGGTTATTAGATTATCCAATCCGACATTATTCACCCTCAGTTCATTTCGTTCAGTTCTCTCTTTCTGTACCGGTTCTCGTAAGATAAACAAATCATGTAAATCCTTCCCCTAGGTGTCATAAACTCGTCCATTCTAAGGTTCCCTGACTTAAAACTCAACGACAAAAGATTCTTTTTTATCTGACATCCTCTTACTTTACACACACACACACACACAAACTCTCTCTCTCTCTCTCTCTCTCTCTCCTACTATTACGGTTACTCTTGTAGGTTCCAAACCTATGTAATTTAAACTCTACGGAAGATCAATAGGTGAACCTCTATGACTCATCTGTCAACCTATCCCCATTTATATTCTTACACTCCTAATGGACACACGTGTTCCATGTATTTTGGTACTATGACTTACCCTAGGGGTCCCTCTCTCCTACGACAACCTTATGTTCCTAGTTTACCGAATTTCTCGACAAAATACAAAGTACATATTTCCTTGGTTCTAAAACAAATTGTCAAAAAATCAAATTTTAAAACACGAAATTTTATAACGCAACCAAAGACGGTATGTAGTTGTACTTAGTCGGTCTCCATATGTATACAAGGGAGGACGAACTTCGAGGGAGGGTGGAGGGTGGGGGAGGGTGGGGAGATCCAATAGTGTCTCGTGGACAAACTCGGGGGACTCAGTGTAATTTAAGGGTAACCGATAAATTAACTGTATACCATTACACAGACAAAGGTGCGATGAGAGAGTTAAGAACGGTAGGAAAGGAAAGGAGTGACACAGGGACTCGGATTGTCAAGAAATAATTACTAACGTAGATTTCAAAAGACTAGAATTTACAGTGTCGAGACTTGTAGGATAATAAATCTGTCTAGATCTTACTATAGATATTTTGTAGGTATATTAATCCACCTTTTACCCTACGTTCTTAATTTCGGTCCAGTAGGACTGAAGTTTATGTCAAAAAGTGTTTGGTAAAGGGGGACGAAATATCTCCCTAAAGAATGTCATTTGAAGTATCGGTTGTAAGACCGAACAAGTCGTGTCTAATGTAACCATTAACCCCTAATGTGACCAGGTCGATTCTTTATAGACAATTATGTAAAATAGAAGGTTCAGGATACATCCACGATCCACACTACCGTTTGTTCTACCTGTCTGAAGGACACAAGTCCTTTGACTATCGGATTCTTTAGTGTTATTCAAACGTCTTCCGTAACCCACGGGTTGAGTAACAACCATAGTGTAGTAAAAGGTCCGAGAAAAAGGTAAACCTATGGTCATCCTGGTCTCCGGTTCAACCGGAAATTACTTGTTTTACTTTCTCGGGTCAAACATAAGAACGGGTCTAGACAAAACGACGGTTCGTACCCCTCATAGAACCGAGTCACACTTTCTCAATGAGTCCTTAAGGTTGTTCTTATTTTGAATAAAACTTTAGTATTTCATCAGGACTTAGACATCTTTACAATGTAGTCACAGGGTTCCTACGTACGAGGTCACGTGCCACCTAATATAGACGGGTGGACACCAAATAATAATAAAAAAAAGTGGAAACTTAATCAAACTGTTAAATAAACTTTTAGTTAATTTGTCAAGGTAAACCCAGATAAAAATTTATAGATCAAATAAGGAAAAGTGGAACTCAGTAAATCCATCAAACACACAAAGATTTTTAGACATATAAAATAGATCGATAAATCAAGAACCGTATATTGACAAGAATCACTACAGAATTGTCAGAAAAGTAAAGACATTCCAGTCATCATTGTAAAGGTGAAAGTAAAGAGTAAAATAAAGAGTCGCCGAAGATAAAATATAAGTCAGATCAACTTCTAAAAAATTAAAACAACTTGAATAGTTCCTTAGTCGAAGACCAAAATAACTTAGATAATGAAAAGGTAACAGATAAATTAAATAGAGGTGAGATTTAAAAATAAGGAGGACAGACGATTGAAACCTATATCAAACGAAAAGTAAAATAAGAAGGAATTCTAGTATTTTGATCCAAAAAATAAAATTTAAAAAATAAAATTATATCCGTAAGGATCAATATTTAAAAGTTGACTTACATGTAAATAACGTAGAATAACAAAACATACAAAACAACAACAACAAACAAAGATTTATCAAAGGGTAAAGGAAACATTAAATAAGAACCTCGGTAACAATAAATTCACATATAACAATCAAGCGTGTATAAATACTTAAAAGGTTAAAAATAAAACAATAATTTACTCTAGATAGGGTGACACTAATTTTATTTATGGAATAACTCCTAAGGAATTCAGATCAGTGAGTGTGCAGAAAGATGAAAGTTTTAAAAGATAAACAGAAACCAAAATTTTTCAGACTAATGTTACATAAGGGTACACTCAGAGACTCAAACAGGACAAGTCTCAAGTAACTCTAAGAGCCTACAAGAACAGAAAGTAGTCAGACATCCGGACAAGTCGGCGATAAAGAAGTTTACGTCACAGACGGGGAAATAAACAGAGTAGAAGAAGAGGAAGACCACCATTAAGGGAGTAATCGTACAACCAGGAGAACTACCAGAGGGTGTACAGAGAGTCCAAGACAAGTGAAAAGAAATAGGGAAAAAGAAGGACGAGGACTGAATCAGTAAAGTTAACAGAACAGATGTTCAAGTGATGAAGAAAGAAGATGGACGGGGATAAACTACAATTAGGGAGGTCGTTCTAAGATCGCTAGTCTTAGGTTGTTGTGTAATTTTTCTAGTACGTGGTACTGGTTCACCCGAAATAGGGTCCCTACGTTTCTAAGAACTTATAGGCGTTTAGTTAGTTACATTAAGTGGTGTAATTGTTTAACTTTTTACTTTCGGTATACTAATAGAGTTATCTACGTCTCTTCCGGAAACTGTTTTAAGTTGTAGGTAAATACTATTTTTGAGAGGTCTTTCGTCCTTATCTTCCTTGCATGGAGTTGTATTATTTTCGATATATACTGTTTGGGTGTCGTTTGTAATAGGAGTTACCACTTTTTAACTTTCGTAAAGGGGATTTCAGCCCTTGTTCTGTTCCCCCGGGTGAAAGTGGTGATGATAAGTTGTATCAAGACCTTCAAAACCGGTGTCGTTAGTCTCGTCTTTTTCTTTATTTTCCTTAGGTTTAACCTTTTCTTCTTCATTTTGAGAGTGACAAACGTCTACTGTACTAGGAGATGTACCTTTTGGGATTTCTGAGGTGGTCTTTTAATGATCTCGATTAGTTACTTATATCATTTCAACGTCCTATATTTTAGTTGTGNAGACATCTTTACAATGTAGTCACAGGGTTCCTACGTACGAGGTCACGTGCCACCTAATATAGACGGGTGGACACCAAATAATAATAAAAAAAAGTGGAAACTTAATCAAACTGTTAAATAAACTTTTAGTTAATTTGTCAAGGTAAACCCAGATAAAAATTTATAGATCAAATAAGGAAAAGTGGAACTCAGTAAATCCATCAAACACACAAAGATTTTTAGACATATAAAATAGATCGATAAATCAAGAACCGTATATTGACAAGAATCACTACAGAATTGTCAGAAAAGTAAAGACATTCCAGTCATCATTGTAAAGGTGAAAGTAAAGAGTAAAATAAAGAGTCGCCGAAGATAAAATATAAGTCAGATCAACTTCTAAAAAATTAAAACAACTTGAATAGTTCCTTAGTCGAAGACCAAAATAACTTAGATAATGAAAAGGTAACAGATAAATTAAATAGAGGTGAGATTTAAAAATAAGGAGGACAGACGATTGAAACCTATATCAAACGAAAAGTAAAATAAGAAGGAATTCTAGTATTTTGATCCAAAAAATAAAATTTACAAATTAAAATTATATCCGTAAGGATCAATATTTAAAAGTTGACTCACATGTAAATAACGTAGGATAACAAAACATATAAAACAACAACAACAAACAAAGATTTATCAAAGGGTAAAGGAAACATTAAATAAGAACCTCGGTAACAATAAATTCACATATAACAATCAAACGTGTATAAATACTTAAAAGGTTAAAAATAAAACAATAATTTACTCTAAATAGGGTGACACTAATTTTATTTATGGAATAACTCCTAAGGAATTCAGATCAGTGAGTGTACAGAACGATGAAAGTTTTAAAAGATAAACAGAAACCAAAAGTTTTCAGACTAATGTTACATAAGGGTACACTCAGAGACTCAAACAGGACAAGTCTCAAGTAACTCTAAGAGCGTACAAGAACAGAAAGTAGTTAGACATCCGGACAAGTCGGTGATAAAGAAGTTTACGTCACAGACGGGGAAATAAACAGAGTAGAAGAAGAGGAAGACCACCATTAAGGGAGTAATCGTACGACCAGGAGAACTACCAGAGGTTGTACAGAGAGTCCAAGACAAGTGAAAAGAAATAGGGAAAAAGAAGGATGAGGACTGAATCAGTAAAGTTAACAGAACAGATGTTCAAGTGATGAAGAAAGAAGATGGACGGGGATAAACTACAATTAGGGAGGTCGTTCTAAGATCGTTAGTCTTAGGTTGTTGTGTAATTTTTCTAGTACGTGGTACTGGTTCGCCCGAAATAGGGTCCCTACGTTTCTAAGAACTTATAGGTGTTTAGTTAGTTACATTAAGTGGTGTAATTGTTTAACTTTTTATTTTCGGTATACTAATAGAGTTATCTACGTCTCTTCCGGAAACTGTTTTAAGTTGTAGGTAAATACTATTTTTGAGAGGTCTTTTGTCCTTATCTTCCTTGTATGGAGTTGTATTAGTTTCGATATATACTGTTTGGGTGTCGTTTGTAATAGGAGTTACCACTTTTTAACTTTCGTAAAGGGGATTTCAGTCCTTATTCTGTTCCCACGGGTGAAAGTGGCGATGACAAGTTGTATCAAGACCTTCAAAACCGGTGTCGTTAGTCTCGTCTTTTTCTTTATTTTCCTTAGGTTTGACCTTTTCTTCTTCATTTTGAGAGTGACAAACGTCTACTGTACTAGGAGATGTATCTTTTGGGATTTCTGAGGTGGTCTTTTAATGATCTCGATTAGTTACTTATATCATTTCAACGTCCTATATTTTAGTTGTGTGTCTTTAGGGAACGTAAGTATATTTGATTATTACTCTTTTATCTTTTTCTTTAATTCCTTTGTTAAGGTAAGTGGTAACGTTGCTTTTCTTATTTTATGAATCCTTATATAGATGGATTTCTTTGATTTCTGGATATATATCTTTTGATATTTTGTNACCACACACTCCGAAACGCACCTGTTCCGACCCTTAGTCTTTTCTGGACGTCCTCCTCGGACCGGGAAGGTTAAACACACTAGAACCTACTTAGTACGTTCGTAGAACTTGGAGTCAAATGGGAGACAGTCTACCTTACCTACACTCAAATAGACGGAACTAAGGGGTGACACTTTGACAAGTCAAGTCAAGTCAAGTCAAGTCATCGAGTCAACACAGACTGAGAAACACTGGGGTACTTAGTGTCGTACGGGTCGGAGGGACAGGTAGTGGTTGAGGGCCTCAAGTGAGTCTGAGTGCAGGTAGCTCAGTCACTACGGTAGGTCGGTAGAGTAGGAGCCAGTAGGGGAAGAGGAGGACGGGGGTTAGGGAGGGTAGTAGTGTCAGAAAAGGTTACTCAGTTGAGAAACGTACTCCACCGGTTTCATGATCTCAAAACCGAAGTCGTAGTAAGGGAAGTTTCTTTAGGGTCCCGACTAGAGGAAGTCTTACCTGACCAACCTAGAGGAACGTCAGGTTCCCTGAGAGTTCTCAGAAGAGGTTGTGGTGTCAAGTTTTCGTAGTTAAGAAACCACGAGTCGAAAGAAGTGTCAGGTTGAGAGTGTAGGTATGTACTGGTTACCTCTTTGGTATCGGAACTGATCTGCCTGGAATCAGCCGTTTCATTACAGAGACGAAAAGTTACACGACAGATCCAACCAGTATTGAAAGGAAGGTTCCTCATTCGCAGAAACTTAAAGTACCGACGTCAGTGGTAGACGTCACTAAAACCTCGGGGGGTTTTATTTCAGACTGTGAAAGAGATGACAAAGGGGTAGATAAACGGTACTTCACTACCCTGGTCTACGGTACTAGAAGCAAAAGACTTACTCTGTTATATATACTTCCCTATTGTCCTTCGGACATCATATATGACGTTTCCTCCTAAGAGTCCTAAGTGGTCACACCAAACTTTAACAAAGGTGTAAGATTGTCAAATGTAATTGTACTCTACAAAATGATGAGTTAAATATCTCTTTCTGACCTAAGTTGAAATCCTGTTTACTACGTATCAAAGATAAGGTTGTATTTATGTTTATAAAAGAAAAAAATTTTTTGAAACCGATTAAACTGATTAAATAACGAAAACAACAATACAACAAAAAATTCATAAAATAAATAAATAAAATAAAAACCGACTCAACCCAGAAGGGACGAAATCCAACCGAAAAGGATCAACACACTCTCCCCGATGAGAAACCAAATACCCGAAGAGTGACGGGTGAGAACGGCCCCAGGTCGGGACCACCTAGGTCCCTTAAGCTTCCCACCTGTCGCAACCGCACCTTTCTGAACAAATAAATAATTATATTCTAATCTAATTCTTTGATATCGCATCATCCTTCTAATTCACCTCCTTCTCCCGACTTATCGAACCAAATGCGCCTTCTGGTTATTTTAAGGTCTGTTCCTTAAACGTGGTAGATACAACCCGGTGGCCGCGGGCGAACTTATAGATTCCCACGGAGTGGAATTCGAGGGAAAGCGCGCCCAGAATTGTCGGTCCCGTTCATTCATCTGGACCGCTCGGAGGCGCGGGGTCCACCTCTAAGTCGGACTTCAATTTCATTTCTCGTCTCTCCCTTTCCCTCTCTTCTTCTTTCTCTCTCTTTCTGTACCCCCCTCGGTCTCAGGGTTCTTTGGTGCGGTTCTCTGATCAAGCTCTTTGACCAGGCTCTTCGACCAGGGTAGGAAATAACAAGTCTTCCGAAAAATATGAAAACTATTTTGTACCTCTAGTTACCCATTGTGTTTCAATACGTCGCAAACGTCGGGTCTTAGAAAAACATATAGTAAAACATATGTTTTCCAGAGTCCACTAAATGTAATAGAAGACCGGTTCTCCGAACAATTGTGAAAAACCGAGAGAAGGAATTACTTACAATTAAAACAAAGGGGACTTCACAAAAAGAAATTAGACGTAGAGGAATTTCGTAATTTCAATGTAGAGATATCTTGTTTCCACGTCACCCAATATTGTTTCTTCCATGAATTGAGTTTCTAGATTACAACGATTATGGTCCATATGATGAACAAAAAGATATATGGTTGATATAGATTTTTATTTCCTATACTTTTAAGTCGTCGTTCGTCACTGAGTTGTTTACTTTGGAAATTAGTCAGGATAAGATTTCTAAAACTGAGGAGCCTTCGGGGATGTAAGGATCCTACAAAATTCGAAGGACACGGAGGACACCAGTCCTCCGGAGTTTGTTAGTGTTCGCGTCGACATGCTCAGGACGTCCGTCCGATCTTTCGGTAGTCTCCCCATAAACCTAACTTTGTGAGAAAGTTTACGTCTTCTGATTTCGAGACTTAACTGAAAAAGGTCTTTTACAGTCTTCTCATCTTTTCGTCTCGTGTTTTCGGCCGTCTAAAAACAACCCCATGTACGAATCCTTAAAGGTCTCCCCAGGGACTTCAGACTCGTACGGAACGCATACAGTCGAAGGAAGGAGTACTGGAACAGTGCCCACCCTAAGGAGTGTGACCGAGGGTCGTGTGAGAGAACTACACCTCGTGTCCGAGATCCGTATACCCGAAGTCATCAACGTTGTGCGACTTAGTCATCACCGTCGAACGTTCAAGATCTCACGTCCGAATCATAACACCGTGTGTCCGAATCAACGAGACGTCGTACGCTCTAGAAGGACCTGACCCCTAGTTTGGGTACAGGAGACGTAACGTTCTACCTAAGAATTGGTGACCTGGTGGTCCCTTTAGGAGAACACGTAAAATTAATATATACAACAACGTATGTTGTCATAGTGGTATTTGATTTTAGGTAATTCATAATATTTAACGATAAAATTTTATTTACGTAGACTTTGTTAAATTTAAACAGTTCCTTTGAAATTTTTTTTACTTAATATTAACTGTATTCTGTAACACATTTAAAAACCGCAGGTTACATGACTACACTATGGTAACGTCTTTGGTCATTAGTTCTTTGGTTCGTGGTGTGAGTCTCTCAACCTCTTGAGTCCAAACAATACGGCCGTCCGGGTCTCCTCAGTTGTGAGGTTTAAGACTCGGGACTTGTTTCCCCGACAACTTCCGGTCGCGGAACATCACCAGTACTAAATTAGAAACATCTCCGTCGACCGTTCCTGGTTGAAAGTCAGTCGTTCCGGGAAAGTATCGGTGTATAAACTAGTACAAAACTCCCGTAAAGTACCAGTGACACAGGACGCCACGACCCTTCCGAGTAAGGGTCCAGATTGTTTCTAAGGTAACTGTCCTGTGAGTTACACAACAGTGATCTGGTCCGGAACATTCATCGTTTTCAGAGACCTGGTATGGACAGTATGATCGGAGTACCAGGTCCTTTTATTAAGGAGAACAACGAAGAAGAGTATAGAGCTCAATGTGATAATGTTAAAAACTAGAGTATACCTTGACGTATAGTCGTCAATTAGTGTCCGAGACAGTGTGTAAACCATTGTATTCTTTATTAGAAGACTTCGTTCGATGTATCTTTTATTATATCGATCGTCAATAATCATTCCAGTGTTCGTTCTTAAATTCAGTTGTTGAAAGTGCCCCAAGTCAAGTCAAGTCAGCGAGTCAGTACGAGAAACGTTGGGGTACTTAACGTCGTGTGGTCCGGAGGGACAGGTAGTGGTTGAGGACCTCAAGTGAGTTTGAGTGTAGGTAACTCAGCCACTAGGGTACGTTGATAGAGTAGGAGACAGTGGGGGAAGAGGAGGATGGGGGTGGGGAGGGTCGTAGTCTCAGAAAAGGCTACTCAGTTGAGAAGGGTACTCCACCAGTTTCATAACCTCAAAGTCGAAACCGTAGTAAGGAAGGTTTCCTGTGGGTCCTGACTAGAGGAAATCCTACCTGACCAACCTAGAGGAACCCCAGGTTCCCTGAGAGTTCTCAGAAGAGGTTGTGGTGTGAAGTTTTCGTAGTTAAGAAGTCACGAGTCGAAAGAAATACCAGGTTGAGAGTGTAGGTATGTACTGGTGTCCTTTTTGGTATCGGAACTGATGTACCTGAAAACAACCGTTTCATTATAGAGACGAAAAGTTATACGATAGATCCAACCAGTATTGAAAGGAAGGTTCCTCATTCGTAGAAAATTAAAGTACCGACGTTAGTGGTAGACGTCACTAAACCCTCGGGGGTTTTATTTCAGTCGGTGACAAAGGTGACAAAGGGGTAGATAGACGGTACTTCACTGTCCTGACCTACGGTACTAGAATCAAATGACTTACAACTCGGTTGAAAAAGTGAGAGGAGAAAGTGAAAGTAGTTCTCCGAGAAATAAAGAAGAAGTGAAAGACGGTATTCCCACCACAGTAGACGTATAGACTCCAATAATAATAAAGAGGGATGTTAGAACTAAGATCGAACATGAAGAAGGTCGGGTCGCAAAGAGTACCACATGAGACGTATCTTCAATTTATTCGTCCCACTGTTATATGTCGGAACTGCGTGAGGAAAAGGATAAACCTTGGTCAGACAATAAGGTACAGGTCAAGATTGACAACGAAGGACTGGCCGTATATCCAAAGAGTTCTCCGTCCAGTCCACCAGACCATAAGGGTAGAGAACTTCTTAAAATAACACTAGGTGTGTCAGTTTCCGAAACCGTATCAGTTATTTCGTCTTTATCTACAAAAAGACCTTGAGAGAACGAAAAAGGTACTAGGTCTCCTACAACCGTTAAACTAAAGACCAAGGAGACGGAAAAGATTTTGGTCGAACTTGTAGTCCTTCAAGTGCCAAGTGCATAACGACTTTGGACCGAACCTCTTAAAACTCGTAATGAAATGACCGTACACTCTACTCACGTTAACACGCCATCAAACTCGTAAGAAACCGTAACGGAAAGAAACCCTAACCTTACTTTTGACTGGAAAAGGTCAGGACACCGGTGACGGCTCAAAAGGTGTAAACGACCGTATAACTCACGTCGTGAAATTGTCGTAGTAGAAAGTCCTAAACTTTATCGAGTTGACCTTAGGGTAGTGGAGGTGATCGAAAAAAACATCACTACGAAAGATTCCGGGTGAACTGAAGTGTAAGGTCCTACAGACCGAGATCCACTCACTAGTGTGGGAGTACTAATAGACCCAGTACTTCTAGAGAAAACATGTCAAGAAGACACATAAGAACGGTGGAGAAGAATTATAGAAGACGAAGACAATCCAGGTATGGTAAAGACAGGAAATAACTCTGGTAGAAACGTACTTTATAAGGGAACCATAGAGATTAAAAGAACTTCTCTAGAGATCAGAAAGGGTAAGACAACAAACGGAGATAAAGAAATGTAACTAGAGACTCCTTCCGAAAGAATAGAGAGGAACGATATGAAACCTTGAGACGTACGTGCACGAATATAGAAAGGAAAAGACGAAACGAAAAACGAAGAGAAGAAAAGTGTCGATAAACATTCCGGAGGGGTCTGTCGGTAAAACGAAAAAACGTAAAGAACAGGTACCCCTACTAGAACTAGGGACAGAGGACATGTTACAGTGCTTGGAGTAAGGTATCAAGTAGTCCGTGAGATAGATAGTCTAGCCCCGGGAATTTAGATAAAGAGTGAAGGTGACATATTAGTATTCCCTAAACTAAATCCAGTATGGACTTACCAGATCACCAAAAGGGATGAAAGAAGTTAAATTCAGACTTAANTATTCCTCAAGTACTAGACTCGGTGTCAGTCGAGGGTCAGAATATCGGGCGATATGGGGTCCAGAAGACTGAGTCAATTTACTAATATCGGTTCACGATTAGAGGACCAACATGTAGTACCTCGTAGTCTGGAATTAGGTCTCTAACCAATGACTCTATTCGAAATCTTTCTTAGAATCTCACGGAAAAATTATTGAATTTGGAAAGTCGTTATATTTTACTTTGACAGAGTCTTCACTCAGAATCATTCGTGTCTGGAATCAGTTGTTTTGATCTTGACTTATAGGTCACTTTGTATTCAAAAAGGAAAAACTTCTTGAGTAACACTCCCGTAATTGTGACATCGGTCCCTTCCGAAATTGGGTAGTTTCTTTTTACTCCAGGCAGTACCTCCACCCTTTTCGGTTCGTCGACAGAACCTAAAGGGTATCGGAACCGAGAAACTAAAAATCGATAACAAATGGGTAAAATTTAAAGGACTAAATCCTCGTCTGATAACGGTACAAAATTCCTGTAGTCCTATTGTTTTCAGAGTGGCACTCCCCAATAAAAAACATCTTCGTCTTACTCGAAACAGATGTGCATGATATAAGATTTTATTACAAATAAATGAAATGATTTCATTGTCTTTCTAAAATTTTTGTTTACATTTAGTGAGTTTCTGTTTCTTTAAGTATTAGACAATAGTTTTCGAAGTAAGATTCTTTTGGAACAAAGAGATTTGTCTCTCTTCTGGTTTAAAGTCAGACCATGGTCGAATGACAATTATTGTTTTAAACAAATAGACAAATTAGAATCTTTCAGAAAGGTAGTTAGAACTTCTTGATCGTCATAAAAAGATTTCCGTACTCTCATTTTGGTATCTTCCGTACAAACTTTAGACTAAGATAACGTCAACTGTTTCTTTGGACCAGTATTGTGAAATTATACTATTGATCTTAAAATTAACTGGTAAAAAAAAGTCCCGTATAGTCTAGATATACTTAAAGTGTATTAAAATCCTATAGATATAATCATTGTAGTTGGTATGTCACATTGGACTTTTCTAAATAGTGGGGTAAGTTTTATTGAAGAGTACATTAAATTGTACAGGTTACTTGGTTCCATAGAATTATCGAGAAACCCTACAGAGTCCCTGGGAGACTTCGTAGGGTTTCAATCGATCTTCAGTTCAATAAATCCTTCAAAACAGCTATTTATAGTTTTCCCAAATATTGTCAGTCCATCCTAGTATATTCAATGACACTCTATTATCAATAAATGAATCGGTTTCAATTGTTTTCTAAAGTTTCCATTTATATCTTGTCTAGTTAATTCTCCATTTCTTTGTTTAGACAATAATTTTCGTCAAATTGTAGACTTCTTTTATACAGAAGAATTATCTCTCTTTCCGGTTTAAATTGAAAAGAGTGGTTGAATGAAATTTGATTAAATCCGTTTGAATTAATTTTAATAAAATTTGAATCAGTCAGGATTGGTACGTGTTTTGAAAAAAAGTCCCAGGTGAAAGGTGTTTGGAAGATTAGTAAAAAACATTGTCGGTGGACATTCAGTCTGGATCAAAGAAAAGGGAAGTATTTTACACTAAAATAAAAAATATAGAAGAAATAATTTTTGTATGTAGCATGAAAGGAACAATCTAATCGTTTGTTTATAATTATGATCTATAAATTATAACTTATAAAGGGTCAAGTGTACTTAGACTTTAAATAAATCCAATTAAAAAGAACATAAATCTTAACAAACTAAACATTCGTGAATGAAAAGAAATCCGGTTAATTTAATCTTGAGTAAATGTTGAAGTTATTATAATAGTCTTTTTTTGTTTTCTGTATGTGACTCTGTATGTATCTAGGTATGTCTATCTGTCGTTAGAATATCAAAAGACAAACTCTAAATTTTATAGAGAAACTGGGGGAAAAAGAGGAAACGAACTTCAAGATTAAACGGGTTCCGACTCCAGAGTCTGTTTCAACCGTCACATAAAGTTCCTGTACCTTTCCCAATTGAAGTTCGAAAGGGGATCCGTCCGGAAAGTTATTCGACTTTCACTTTCACTTCACTGAAACACCGGGGTACCTGTGGTCCAAGGAGGCAGGTACCCTAAGAGGTCCGTTCTTATGACCTCACCTAACGGTAAGTTATTCGATAAACAAAAATTAACATACACGTTTTTCTTAACCAAAATGTCAAAGGTTTTTCTTTTCTTCAAAGAGAGTGAGACAACTTAGTCATTAGTGAGCGAGTGTTAGAAAGTCTCCGATAGTGTTACGAAGAGAAGAGGCCCCAGGAGTCCAAAAGAATTGACAACGAGGGAAAGACCCTCGAGGTTCCTCCACTAGTCAGTGTTACGGACGGAAGAGAACTCAGGGGTCAAGAGGGATAGACTACGAGGGAAGGACCCTCGAGGTTCCTCCACTAGTCAGAAGAGAAGATCGACAACCTCATCCGAGACTGACCCCTGACCGGGTCCCGGAATGGACTAGGACACCGGTAAGGACCACTCAACCAGGTCCCCGAACCGTCAGGTCTCAGCCCTGTGGTCAGGCTTTCTCTTGGGTCTTATGGTAGTCCACCGTGCGGAGGAACAAACAGAACCCCAAGGAACGAGGTCAGGTCGGCTCGGTGGCACACCGCCGAGTTCCCCGACTACACCAACCTTAGAGTGACCCCGGAGGTCTTCACAACGTTTTTGGTCGTGTCCTCTTTGGTTCGTGGTGTTTTCCTCTCAACCTCTTGAGTCCAAATAATGTGACCACCCGGGTCTCCTCAATTGTGAGGTCCGAGACTCGGGGCTTGTTTCCCCAATGTCTCAAAAATATCCGTCTGATCTCACCCGTTGTGACCGACAATTATCCGACTAAATTTGATTCCCCACGTACGCCTGTCGTCAGTTCTACCCCTCCCCCTACGTGCTGGAAATGTGTTTGTCCGTACTAATTCGTCCGAACGTCCCCGACCCGTTACAGTTTCTCGTCCTGTTCCCACTCACTCTATTCGAGGTCAAGGATCATGACATTCAGGGGTGAGAGACTCTGATGCACTGGATACACTAAGTCTGAAACGTTCCTCGTTGGACTCAACGTCTCCGTCTTGCTCGTCCTCCAATACATTTTAAAATTGAAAAGGAGAAGTTAGGTAACTACAACGGTATACTAATCGTGACGTACTATTGAGTGTGGAGACAACACACACACACACACCCTTGTTAATTCTACGTCACAGAATAGTCGATGCTTTAAATATTATCTCATAATAACAGATATTAATGACCGAGACGTAATCTGGACGTCCAAAATAAATAGATGACAAATGTTTAAACACGGGAATTTTAGTAAAGGAACCCTGAAGGGACCACCAGGTCACCGATTCTGAGGTGTGAGAGTCACGTCCCCCGGACCAAAACTAGGAACCAGTCCCTTGATCTAGGATGTACGGGGTCGAATTTCTAAGACAAACCACGTTGATTCTGGATCTCGTCGGTTTATTTATTTATAATTTTTCTTTTTGATTTTTTGTAGAGAAGTCAAGGAGGTGGGGAGTCAGGGGTCACTGGTGGTAAGATAAGAGACGGAAATTACTCGAACGGAAAAAATCGAAGGTGTATATTTACTATAATGACATGAACAGTAAAAGAACTTATGTGCATATAGGTTGTTTGATTTTCACATCGGACCTTTCCAATTAAAACTTAAGTACGAACTAAACGAAGACACTGAAAGTGGGAGAAGGACGGTGAAAACAACGACATCCGTTTGTTTTAGTACCGAACGGAGTCCCCCTATTGGACTCGGTGGGTTGACACTTCCTGACATCCCTCCACTTTGGTAGTGTAGGGGGACGGACTCCGAACGGTAAGTAAGATCTCCGGTAAACATTCCTAACTTATCAGAAAATTGAAACAAAGGAGTGGAGTAGGGTAAAGACTAGACATTTTCTTGGACCGTTGGACCAGGGCTGTTCTACCGATGAAACTCCACGATTGGATGGTAGAAGAACCAGTTCCCCGAGGGCTTTATTTCAGGGAAACAGAGTTGTGGAACAGAACCTAAGTAACCGGATCGGACGCCACTCGTATCATTCGGACCTGAACCATTGTTTTCATGATACTTCACAAGTCAAGTCAAGTCAAGTCAAGGAGTCAGCATAGACTGAGAAACGCTGGGGTACACGACGTTTTGCGGTCCGAAGGGACAGGTAGTGGTTGAGGGCCTGGAACAAGTTTGAGTACAGGTAGCTGAACCACTACGGTAGGTTGACAATCCCCTTCGTGTGACTGACTTTGGCAGGTGGGACCGGTCCGTGGCATCACAGTCCGCTCACATACGAGGAGCCAAGACAGAACGGTGTTGTTTCTAAACCTCACTGCCCGTAATTTCGGGGGGAGCCGCACAGTGTCTAGCGTCCAGAATCTGTCTGGTACAATATCGAGAGTTCAGAGCTTGTCTGGTACAATATCGAAAATCTGTTTAGTCACAATGTCGAGATAAAATAAATCTATTATCGTCCTTTTAGGTAGAAGCTCCGCACTCCCGTACAACTCGGTTTCTGCGCTTCTCTTCTCACGGGGTCGTGCATTTCCTCTCTCTCTCTCTCTCTTTCTTGCGTGCATACGTCCCCCTCTCTCTCTCTCTCTCTCTCTCTCTCTCTCTCTTTCTCTCGTGTGTGCTTCCCCCACCTCTCCCTCTTTACCCCTCTCCCTCTCTCTCTCCCTCCCTCCCTTTCTCCCTCGCTTTCTCTCTCCCTTTCTCTCTCCCTCTGTCTCTCTTTCTCGTGTCCGTACTCTCTCTCTCTCTCTCTCTCTCTCGCGCTCGCTCGCTCGCTCGCACACGAAACTGAGGAGGGAGGAGGAAAATATACAGAAAAAGGAGGGGGACCCGGACGGGACACGTTAAACCCGAATCGGTCCTCACGACAAACAAGATGGACTCCAGAAGTGAGACCAGGAACCTGGAAGGAAACTGGAAGGAAACAAGATAAAAGCGCCCGAAAAGGGAAGGAACAGAAAATCGGTGGCGGTAAAACCTGAGGAAACGGGATGAGATTGATGGATTGTCATCATTGATAAACGTACTCAACAAAGTGGTGTCCTTCAGGACCATTCCTTGTACTTTGACTATTCGGTGGTGGTTGGCCTTCTCAAGTCCTTTCCAGTTTTCCTTTACGGTGTACCGTCTGATGAAGGGTCTTAGGAAGAGAGACCGTAAGAAGAACCGACTTTTCCACACGTGTTGGTCCTTCCTGAGACTCAGTCTTACTAACCGATTTCTGTTGGGCCATTGATTAGGATAGTGGTATTTTTGGGCTCTGAAGTTCGATGTACCGTCTCGACAAGAGGACCCAAGGGAACGGGACGACGAGAGGTGGGCCCACGGGAAAGGGTTATTTTAGAGAACGAAACAGTCGTGTACACAGAGGAGTCTGTGAAGTAAAGACTCACAATCTGTTCTCGGGTCAAAACCCGGGACCTTCCCCAGGGGGAAGGACGTTGTGTTGGTAGAGTAAGAGACAACAGGGGAAGAGGAGGACGGAAGTTAGAAAGGGTCACAGTCCCACAGAAAAACCTCATACTCAGAAGAAGTATAGTCCACCTGTTTCATAACCTCATCAGTTAGAATTGAGGTGAGAGTACGGATCTAGTAGTTATTCGGTGTCACGGTTACTCTATATGGAAGTAGAACCCGAGACGTGAACAGCTGATTTTTTTGAACGTTAACTCTGAACGTTCAATTCAAAATAACCCCCGCTTTACTCCTGACTTCGGACCCTCCGTCGTAGAGTCTATCGAGACTCTCTGACGAGGTTTCGCCGTCGCCCCCTTTCAGTTATGTATTCCAAAACCACTTCCCTCTTAAGTTATGGTACTTCATGAGTAAAATGTTTTCCGAAAACAATCAGTACTCCCAGACTACAGTGGAGCTTCCCTAAGTCCCGAAGAGATCTATACTCCTCTACGTTCCTGACTCTAGCATTTCAAGTCAAGTCAAGTCAGCGAGTCAACACAGGCTGAGATACGCTGGGGTACTTAGCGTCGTACGGTCCGGAGGGACAGGTAGTTGAGGACCTCAAGTGAGTCTAAGTGCAGGTAGCTCAGTCACTACGGTAGGTCGGTAGAGTAGGAGACAGCAGGAGAAGAGGAGGACGGGGGTTAGGGAAGGTCGTAGTTTCAAAAAAGGTTACTCAGTTGAGAAGTGTACTCCACCGGTTTCATGATCTCAAAGTCGAAATCGTAGTAAGGAAGGTTTCTTTAGGGTCCCAACTAGAGGAAGTNTCTTTAGGGTCCTAACTAGAGGAAGTCTTACCTGACCAACCTAGAGGAACGTCAGGTTCCCTGAGAGTTCTCAGAATGGTTGTGGTGTCAAGTTTTCGTAGATAAGAAACCACGAGTCGGAAGAAGTGTCAGGTTGAAAGTGTAGGTGTGTACTGATGACCTTTTTGGTATCGGAACTAATCTACCTGGAAACAACCGTTTCATTACAGAGACGAAAACTTATACGATAGATCCGACCAGTATTGAAAAGAAGGTTCCTCATTCGCAGAAAATTAAAGTACCGACGTCAGTGGTAGACGTCACTAAAACCTTGGGGGGTTTTATTTCAGACTGTGACACAGGTGACAAAGGGGTAGATAAAGGGTACTTCACTACCCTAGCCTACGGTACTAGAAACAAAAGACTTACAACTCGAAATTCGGTTGAAAAAGTAAGAGGAGAAAGTGAAAGTAGTTCTCCGAGAAATCAAGGAGAAGTGAAAGACGGTATTCCCACCACAGTAGACGTATAGACTCCACTAACTATAAAGAGGGCCGTCAGAAGGTCGAACACAAAGAAGGTCGGGTCGCAAAGAGTACTACATGAGACGTATCTTCAATTTATTCGTCCCACTGTTATATGTCGGAACTGCATGAGGAAAAGGATAAACCTTGGTCAGACAACAAGGTACAGGTCAAGATTGACAACGAAGGACTGGACGTATATCCAAAGAGTTTTCCGTCCAGTCCACCAGACCATAAGGGTAGAGAACTTCTTAAAAGGTGTCAACTAACACTAGGTGTGTCAGTTTCCGAAACCGTATCAGTGATTTCGTCTTTATCTACAAAAAGACCTTGAGAGAACGAAAAAGGTACTAGGTCGCCTACAACCGTTAAACTAGAGACCAAGGAGACGGAAAAGATTTTGGTCGAACTTGTAGTCCTTCAAGTGTCGAGTGTATAACGACTTCGGACCGAACCTCTTAAAACTCGTAATGAAATGATCGTACACTCTACTCACGTTAACACACCATCAAACTCGTAAGAAACCGTAACGGAAAGAAACCCTAACCTTACTTTTGACTGGAAAAGATCGGTGACGACTCAAAAGGTGTAAACGACCGTATAACTCACGTCGTGAAAGTGTCGTAGTAGAAAGTCCTAAACTTAATCGAGTTGACCCTAAGGTAGTGGAGGTGATCGAAACAAGCTTCACTACGAAAGATTCCGGGTGACTGAAGTGTAAGGTCCTACAGACCGAGATCTACTCACTAGTGTGGTAGTACTAATAGGCCCAGTACTTCTAGAAAAAACATGTCAAGAAGGCACATAAGAACGGTGAAGAAGAATTATAGAAGACGAAGACAATCCAGGTATGTTGAAGACAGGAAATAACTCGGGTAGAAACGTACTTTACAAGGGAACCATAGAGATTGAAAGAACTTCACTAGAGATCAGAAAGGGTTAAACAACAAAAGGAGATAAAGAAACGTAACTAGTGACTTCTTCCGAAAGAATAGAGAAGAACGACAAGAGGCCTTGAGACGTAAGTCTACGAATATAGAAAGGAAAAGAGGAAACGAAGAAACGTAAAGAAAAGGTACCCCTACCAGAACTAGGGACAGAGGACATGTTACAGTACTTGGAGTAAGGTATCAAGTAGTCCGTGAGATAGATAGTCTAGATCCGGGAATTTAGATAAAGAGTGAAGGTAACATATTAGTATTACCTAAACTAAATCCAGTATGGACTTACCAGATCGCCAAAAGGGATGAAAGAAGTTAAATTCAGACTTAAACCGTTATCCCTCAAGTACTAGACTCGGTGTCAGTCGAGGAGTAGAACAAAAACAACTGACATATCTCGAAGAGGTAGAAACTGACGTTTATTATATAAGTTAGACTAAAGCCAAAACTGGTAGACCACTACATGTACACATCTCAGAAGAGAACACAACAACCTTCTCCCACAAACGATACTGGTCACGTAAAAGAACCGTTTTGAGATAATCAGAAACGGGACGAAGTAAGGTGTAAGGTTCCGGTTTAAACGGACAATGAGGTCCAGAAAGAACTGAAGGATGAAAACGTAAGACCAGGGGATATTACTTTTCCTGTAGAAAAAACCCACAAGCAAGATTTTCCAGCATTTTAGACAAGGATTTTTGTAGGTTGATAGATTTCTAGGTAGGGTGGTCGAAGGGACCTCGTGTCTCACGGAGTGAGGTGGGACTTGATGGAGTTCCCAACAACTTCCGGTTGTCCATATCGTCGTGCCCCAAGGTAGAGTCATCTCCTTCTACTGTTTGCGGAAACAACAAGTCAGTAACCGTTACAAGAACCATTCACGGTTAAACATCAACTGTGTGAATAAAAACACTAAGCTGTTTCTCAATGGAAGACCGGGTACATGGCACAGTGAGAGATTGTGACGTCCCCTAAAGAGTACCACCCTGAAGGAAAGAACTGGGTTGATATCTCTGAAAAGACAGAGAGACGTTCACAAGTTCTAAATGAGAACTTTACACCCCCAAAGGAGTTACAAAAGACTCAGACGAATAATGACAAAGGTCGACGATAACGTGTATACACACAGTATGATTTCAAATCCCACGAAACGAGAGGGGACGACAAAAGGTCGATTATAGATACAACCTCCCACCTCCGAACTACAGAAGGTAAAGAGAAACGGTATCCCCGAATACCATTACCCTCGTTAATCTGGTGCGACCAAAGACCGTCCTCTTACACCACAGGGTTCCTACTTTCTTGTCCTTTTTTGGTTCCTCCCGGAACCTTTCGCCCCTTCCTTTTTTGATCTGGGCATAACAGGAAGGGAGTGTGTACAAGTCCAGGAGGACTCGTCATATTGGACAGAGGGGAGGATGGGATATACACGACACGAATCAGCGTATCAGCACAGGTTGAGAAACCCTAGGAGACAGGTACCCCTAAGAAGTCCGGTCTTATGACCTCACCCAACGGTAAAGGAGGAGGTCCCCTAGAAGGGTTCGGTCCCTAACTTGAGTTCAGAGGGTGTAACGTCCGTCTAAGAAATGGCAGACTGTGTGGTCCCTTCCATAAACGGAATGAGAAGGAGTTGGGTCAAATACATAGAGTAGGTCAGTCGTTTACTGGGCGTTCTAGGGATAGGGTGTACAATATAGGACCCATATTTTTACCTGGTTCCCGAAGATAAGTCGAGAGGGAACACGACCGGGGTGACAAGATTGTCGCAGAGGGTGAGATTATTGGAAAAAAGGGAGAGTAAGATAGTGTATAGACCTTTAAGAAAAGGTTGGACACACGTCTGATGCCGTCTCTTCTTTTCTAAAGTCCAAATTCCACTTGAGTATTTCATAGAACGTTCTCTATCCCTAGTAACTTAACGTAAAAGGGATACACTAGTAGAGTATGTAGAAAGGTGGGACTTATGTAAATCTATTTCCTGCACAAGGATCTTATCTCAACGACACGACACGGATCAACACAGGTTGGGAAACACTGGGGTACCTGACATCGGGTGGTCCGAGGAGACAGGTTCCTTAAAAGGTCCGTTCTTATGTCCTTACCCAACGGTAAAGGATGAGATGCTTATCTCGATAGTGGTCTATATAGACGTTTCTTATCCCCGGTCCACGCCACCCCCTCTACGTCTTCCCGGAACTCTAGTTTCAAGTAGAACCTAGGGGAGCAAAGAAGACCCGGGTCTTTTACGAACAAATAGGTTGTAAACGAAAAGGTAGAAATACACTCAACAGGAGGAAGGGACACTTCAAGGTTTTGTGATGGGGTCGTGAGTTCGAGAAATGGAACTTGATTTATACCATGAATTTCGCTCCGCGATTGCTCAACTTGTACTGACTCGCTGATTTGTTGTTGTAAACATCTATTTTCTAGTCTCTTCACTTAAGTACTTATAGTGTGTCGTTCTTTAACCTACCCGGTCCCAAACTTGAACGTAGAGAGACTACACTCAGTAACGGGACTTCGTAGTTCAATAGGTTCAGAACGGATAACTAGAGAAAGATTCTCACACCTCTCTTTACTTGTTAAGAGTGCCCGTCAGTCGAACAGGGACAAATTCTTTTGTTTGGTTTTTTCGGGATCTTTACCTCAACTTTACTATCTTGCCCAGAGGGTGTCGTCCGTTAACCATCTAGGGTAAACCTGGGCGGTGGAGGTCGGGGTGGGGGATCAGGAGTAGTTGCTTTCGTGAACCCATAGGAAAGACGTCCCTTGTTTCTCTACTTTTGTGAACGAGACGTGTCGGATGGCTTTAGATGATACCGTGTTGTAAGGGACCCGAGGTTAATGTTCAAAGTAATCATTCATTCGGTTCCCTATAAGACACTGAGGACCCTCGAGTAACGTTCAACTGTGTGTTAAGGGTAGGGGTAAAGTGGACAACTTTTTACAAAATTTCAGGGATTCTAAGTCCGTGACTCGACTGTGTCTACTCCAACCTATGTATCTAGTCTATCGGTTCCACGTCTGCTCCGGCGTCCAGGTAGGGGGAGATCTACTTACCAGGGGTCTATCAAAAGGACGAATGAAAATTCGGGTTCGAAACTAACCGTCGGTTCTCTAAATTAACCCTTAACTTCCACTGGAAGAGAAGAGGTTCCGTATCTTTAAGGTCTCGAGATCTGTTTATAAGGTTGTGTGTGGTACCATGGGATTCGACGTCTTGTGTTCCAAGTGTTTCGTCAATCACAGCGTATGGGGACCCTCGGTGTCGAAGATGAAGGAATTATTATTACGCATGACGCGAAAAACTATATTTAAGAACAAGTTGTGTAGAGGAGAAAGGAGACAATGAGACCGGTCCAGCTTTTCCCATCCCGGTGAGATCTAAACGAGTAGTAACACAAAGGTGTCCGACCGTTAATTGTCCATGAGTCATCATGAACGATTTCTTTGTTCGTTTATTGAGAGTAATATCTGGATACCTTCAAGACACTCGACGTCTTAGGAAGACTTTACATTTACCGACAGGGGATTACAGAGACTCCAAGTAAAGGTCCACACCACCCGGAATGTCCTTGGGTGAACGGGAACTCACACACACAATATTGGTCTCAGGGTGCATGTTTACACAAAATAGAACACCGATAACCCTCATCCCTCATTCCAGGAAAATAAGTCTGGGAACGGTCATAGGAATCCGGTGATACTCGGTAAAGGGGAAGAACGACAGTAAGACAAGGAGTTTACCTGTGACTAAAAGGGTGGACTCCCGGAAACATGTACGATCGGGGAAACGATCACGGGGTAAGGGAGAGGGAGAACTCGTCTTTCAGAATAACTTTGCGGTGGAAGAGACCCTTCGGAGGGGGATCGGACGGGGTGAGAGATATCTAAACCAGTGACTCGGAAGTATCGGGAGACGGAAGGGAAGGAGGGTGAAAGGGAAGAACAGGTTTACGTCAATAGACAGTAGATGAAGAAGAGAGGGGACATTCCAGGTGCTCTCGTTCATAGGGACAGGACCAGTGACACCAGAGGGGTCTCTACCCGAGTCTACAAAGTATGTGTAGACAACTTGTGTACCCCGACCTGAAGGAGACTCGACCTCTATTCTCAATAGAGTACGTGTTAGAAATCCATGACTCCAACCAGTACGAATAGTTTGATAGGACGTTCCCACTGGTCAAGACTAAAAAGTATCTATCTATAATTTCTTGTTTAGTTCATACTCCAAAGGAAGAAGATAGATGGTAACGTGTCGGATTCTTTTCTTCCGTAGAGGACTCGTTCAGCTACTGGTTCTTTAACTTCTCGAGAAGTTGAGATGAATTTCCAGGCCCGAACCACCCCTAAAATAGGATATTGTAAATACCGTATACATCATATACGATCGTCTCTTCCGTTACCGTGGGGTGAGGTCATGAGAACGGACCTTTTAGGGTACCTGCTCCTCGGACCTTCCGACGTCCGGTACCCCAGCGACTCCCAGTCCGTGCTGACTCGCTGAAACGAAAGTGAAAAGTGAAAGGTAGTAACCTCTTCCTTTACCGTTGGGTGAGGTCACAAGAACGGACCTCTTAGGGTCCCTGCCCCTCTGGACCACTCGACGGCAGATACCCCAACGTGTCTCAGCCTGTGCTGACTTCACTGAATCGTCGTCGTCGTCGTCATATACGATCTGCATTTTCCAGTCACCCTGAGTCTAGAGTAAAGATTCTCCAAGACCTGTTCTCTACCTCTACCCCTTCACGGATTCAGTAAGTCTATGACGTCCTGTTTATGTTACGTCTACGCTGTTTGAGTTCTATTTTTCTAGGGATTTTTCCTTTAGGTAACTATTAATTTAACGGTATTTTTTATTTCCCATAGACAGTCTAAGTATATAATTCTCAGTCCAATTTATATGTACTCTTGACGTTCGTGTCAGTAATTGAGTTACCGAACCACGTCACCTCCTTTCACCCACCTCTTACAAGAATACAAAAAATTTTTTAAAAAAAGTTAACCTCCTATTAACGAAATGTTATAACACTACATACTGTTATGTAGTTGTACTCATGCAGTATCCATATATATACAGGGTCGGGAGAGTTTGCAGGGAGGGTGGAGGGAGAGGTAAGGTAGGGGGATCCGACAGTGTCTCGGGACCGAAACTCAAGGGACACAGTATATCGTTTAAGGGCGACCGATAGGAGAAATGTATACCAGTACATATACAAAATTATGAAGAGAGAGTTCAGTAGGGTGGGAGAAGGAAGGTGTGCCACTGTTATTCAGACAAGAGATACAAACACAGAGGAAACCACAGAACATTTTCATTCTAGTAGTTATAATAGAAAGATAGATGGTATATATACACAAAATATACTATAAACAGAGAAAGACTAAATGAAGTGAGAGACGAGATCTAAGTAGGTGAAGTAATCTTGACTAAGTTTATGCAACGAAAGATATCGATTCGTTATAAGGTGACAGATATACATGATGTTAAAGAAATAGGTACGTAGACAACTACCTGTAGATCGAACGAACGTACAGGATCGATAATATTTGTCACAATGTTACTTGTAATCCCATGTACACTGAAAAAGTTGATACTAAAGGACTCCCACATACTGGTCATCACTCTAACGACCCAGTATACTATCAAAAGTAAAAATAAGGATCCAAAAATTCCTCAAAGGTATAACCTCTTCAACTCCCTCACTACCTAGACTGAGTTGGGAGTACCCATCGACACTCGTGTCCAAGACCGTGTGTCGTCCCCGACCCTTTACAAACCCCTTATTTTATTGAACTTGATTATAAATAGTTAGTAGGTTCACCTCTTACCAGGACGGACCCTCTTTTCGACTCATTTCGATGGTCCGACACCAAGTTTACCTCAAACCAATGAATAGTAACAAAGAGATGACCGGTGTAGTACGAACCGTGTACCATCCACGAGTTGTTTATAGACACTCGGTTTACTCTCTTCTCGTAGGTGTCAATTTCTTTTTCGAGATATACTCTTATCTCCCTCCCCTCCAGTGGAGGTGGTTCCCGGATGTTCGGCTGTAGGAATGTACGTAACACGGAGAGTAGACATATTAAGTCGGGGCAAATGTTTTCTCTCTTACTCCGGGTTTCTCCGGTTCGGTGCACAGGATCTGTGTCACGGGGGAGGTTCGTTCTAACGTTCTACTTCGAAGTGACACTGGAACTAAAGGGCGGAAGGTAGAGGTCCGAATCATAACTGGCGTAAGGCACTGAGATCAGGGTAAAGGAATAGAGACCAGTGTGTCTACGTTATTCTTTCCTAGAAAAGGGGTTCAGGACCGAGGCAAAGAATCGACTTGTAGACAGGGAGACGACAGGAAATCACTATACACGTCACAGTCCCTTTAAGGGAGTTTAGGACCCAGAAGAACGACAGGGCCTCCCATGTCGAATCACCTTTTATAACCGACTTTGAGGTCAAGTCTGACCGTAGACGGACACGGTAGATCGACGGGTCCAGGAGAGGACTGGAGAGGAAGATCGGGTAAGAGAGGGACCCCCGACCTTCCCACAAGAGTCAACGACAGTTCGGGGAAGTGTTAAACCGAGGTCGGTCTAAAGAGACGGAGGAGATTGGGTCAAGACTCGTAGAGAGGTACCAAAACGAGTCCTACCAAGGACTCGGACCCTAAGGGAGGGACTGTGGTACATGGGGTTCCTGAGAACAAGTAGGAAGTTTCAAGTCAAATTTACCGTGAAGGAGTGGGGGGACGGATGTACTATTTCAGGGTTCCGTGGTACGTCAGGAAGTAAGTAAAAAACGAATTTACGTATAAATAACTTATAAATGATACACGTCTTTCGAAGACTCAAAACCGTTTTGTTGTACTTTGGTCGCTCTGTGTTCGGGACGGGAGTCCTTAAGGGTGGGAGTACCCTCTGAGACTGAGTATTGGTCCGTTGTTGTGGTGGAATACTATCCCCTGAGGTCCCCTTCGATCCACTGTCTTTCCGTGGAATAGACCGGTCGAAACCCCGATAGTACCTTCCGAAGAACATTCTCCACTGTACATTAGACTCTGGTCAACTAACTCCGTCTCCCCTTACTTCCCACTCCTTACGGACCCAGGAACCCCACTCTCTCTTAGACCGTTTAAGTTCTTTGGTTTAAAGTAAAATCTGATCTCTATGCTTCACTCTGACGATGTAACTTACTCCCCCTCCCTCAACTCTAACCCTTGACCCCCTCGATTGTTCCTGGTCTGACGTGTCTTGGGACATCTTACGTCTCTTCGTAGACCCGTGGTCCCTCGGTACCGACCTAGATTCGTCTCCTTCCTACAATAGACCAATCAAATCGTCCTAAGGAGATGACAACAAATCCTTCACTTACATCCCTACTCCGGACTTTGTCTCTTGATATAGTACTTCCTATGATAACACCCAATTTTACGACGACAAGTCAGTAATCTAACGCAGACTGAGAAACACTGGGGTACCTGACGTCGTGCGGTCCGGAGAGACAGGAAGTGGTAGAGGGCCTCAAACGAGTTTGAGTACAGGTAACACAGTCACTACAGTAGGTTGGGAGAGTAGGGGACAGTGGGGGAAAAGGAGGACGAAAGTACGAAAGGGTTGTAGTCCCAGAAAAGGTTACTCAGTCGAGAAGTGTAGTCCACCGGTTTCATAACCTCGAAGTCGGAGTCGTAGACAGAAAGGTTACTTATATGCCCCAACTAAAAGAAATCCTAACTCACTGAATCTTTGAGTACGGGTGAACCGTGAACCTTACACTGGAGTGAACCTTTATCTCGGAGACTACTACATTAATAAATTCCTAGAGTTCTACTTTAGTAGGAGTCAAAACACACGTGGGATTACTGAAAACAGGAATATTTTCTCCTTTGGATGTCTCTGGGTTCCTCTTTAGGTCCACTTCTGTATCCGTCTCTAACGTAACTACGTCAACTCACAACGGTCACCGGTGGTCCTCCCTCGTACCTTGTCTAAGAGGAAGTCTCGAAGGTCTTCTTCGTAGAGACGGTCTTGGAGCTAAAACCTGAAGACCGGAGGTCTTGACCTTTTCTTATTTAAAGACCCCGAAGGGTCCACCGAGTCACCATTTCTTAGGTAGACGGTTACGTCCTCTGTGTCTTCTGAGCCCAAACTAGGGTCCCAGTCCTTCGGGAGGACCTCATCCTTTACCGTTGGATGAGGTCATAACAACGGACCTCTTGGGGTACCTGTCTCCTCGGACCACCCGATGTCAGGCACCCCAGTGTTTCTCAGTCTGTACTGACTCGTGTACACACGTGTACAAATTCGATGGGTCAAACACTAGTAAGTAAAGTAGTCGGGATCCTGTGATTACGTTCCCACCTACGACAGGAGGTCCCAGATACACGAACGTGGTGGGTCCGACACCAGAACCTCTACTCTTACACCTTTTACCGTTCTCTCGTCTGGGACTCGACGTAAAATCGGGTTGTTGGACATTCGGACCAACAAACACCAACAGTCCCGGATTGTGACAGACAAGGAAGGGAGAGGTCAGGAAGTCAAAGTTCCCGGACCCAGGTCTCATCCAAGGACGAAATCTCTAAGGCAAGGACTGGATCGGGGAGAGGAAGGGTGTCTCCAGTCTGTAATCAGAGAGACGATCGTGTGAGGAACATCGACCCTCGGTCTTAAAGGGGTGGTTTCAGGTACGTTCATACCAGACCCTCCGACCACGATAGTAGACCCTACCGGGTCCCCACGGAATATACCCCACACATACCAGAACCGGGAAACTCGACATTCCAGGCGTGACCTCGGAGGGTTCTTCCCTTCCTCGGGGACCCAACTCTCTAATCGCCTCTCCGGGGATGAAGAAAAGATAAGGAAGGGTCCAGATCAACCCCGTCAGAACAGTGTAGATAGAGGGTTGGATTAGTAGGGGAAAACCATGGTGTCTTATCGGGTCGAGGGTCCCTTCTCCTTTTCAATTTTAACATGTATTGGAGAACAAGCAAGACGGAGACATTGAGTCGAACGAGGAACGTTTCATCAGAGTCTTTCACCCCGGAATGTCATGATCCTTGACCTCGAATAGAGTGAGTGGGAACAGGACGAGAAACTTTAACGGGTCCGGGACGTTCGGACGAATTAGTACGGACAAGCACATTTCCAGTCCGTACGGGGAGGGGTAGAACTGACGACAAAGGTCGTCACACACTTTGGGAAATCAAATTTGGTCGGATAATCGTCGATCACAACGGGTGAGATCAGACAGATATTTTTGAGACATTGGGGAAACAAACCCCGAGTCTCGAACCCCACAATTGAGGAGACCCGGACGGTCCAACTATTTGGACTCAAGAGGTTGAAAGGCTCACACCACGAACCAAAGAACTAATGACCAAAGACGTTGTGGTCGTCTCGTGTCTCGTGACAGTCCCTTCCGACGTCTGACTAACTAACATGAAGACACCCAACTAGGGTCTCCTCGGACCACACGGGTCTTCACGGGGGTTCCGAGGGTGTACTGAGACCCTGGACTCCCTCGGTGAGGACGTAGGACGTGGGCCGAGGGGACCCTACGGAAGTCTTGCACAGAGACCTCTTCTTTCCCTATTTCACTCCCTCGTCGGAAGACGGGGCGGGTGAGGGAAGACTCGAGGGACACACTCACTCCCCCGGGTCCCGGAGGAGACGATGGAGAAGTCTCGCAGACCACCGACGGCTCTCTCACCTCACACATGTGGACCTGCGGAAGGACCTACTCCACTACATACGGGACCTGTCCTCCCCTCATTGTCCTCACAAGGGACACCTAGAATCATAGTCCTTGGGTCGACTTGTTTAAAGTCACGTTCTCCACGGACTCGTTTCCGAGGAATGAGGACTCAGGAGGTGACTCGTGAGTACTTTTTTTCCCTTTCACAATAAGTGAGTCAAACAGACTGAGAAACGTTGTGGTATCTCACATCAGTCGGTCCGAGGAGACAGGTACCCTAAGCGGTCTGTTCTTATGACCTCACCTAACGGTAAAGGAAGAGACCCCCAGAAGGGTTGAGCCCCTAACTGGGACCCGGAGGGCGTAACGTCCGTCTAAGAAATGGTAGACTCGGTGGTCCCTGTGGGCATGGGTACATGTAAACACGTGTGACACCGACCGCGCGTCTACAGTCTCACGTTCCACGGACAGCCATTGTGTCCGTAATCAGTAGAAGAATCGTCGTAGTCCGACACTCTGACTCAGACTCACGTGACGGCCCACACGTCTGATACTGAGACGCCCCCGTCCAGGTAGGAGCTCCCGTGCCAGAGACGTAGAGATGTTCACGTGTCTATAAACGTACTGGATCCACGTCAGTATAGACGAACGTCTTCTTCCTCGGATTCCATGACACACAACCCTCCTCCGTGCTCACCACCTTCTGTCCGTACACCTCCACACCCCTGTGGACGCACATCACACACACTCTGTGTCCCCGTGGGCCCGGGTCGAGACATCCCTGTCCTTCGACGGGCACAGAGTCCTCTCGACAGGATTCCCCGGAGTGGAAGACAGAGTGTGTACGGATCCACCTCCGAGTGTCCGACGGGTCTCGTTCTCCTCCCCACGACTTGGTCTCTTCCACGTAAGAGAGAGAACCGAGCCCCGACCGGAGTCCTATGAGACTCCGAGAGAGAGAGGGAAAGACCCCTGGTCGACCCGACACTCCTCCATCACGTATCCACGTTCACCCGACTTCCTCCTAGCAAAACGAAATATGTTTTTACCTCCACTTTAAGTGTATGGTTGTTAATTGGCAAAATTTCACATGTAAAGTCACTGTATATCATGTAAGTGTTACACGTCGGTAGTAAACACAGATCAATATTTTACAACGGTAATGACGTTTCCTTTGGAAAAAGAGAAGAGAAATCGACAGTACGGGGTAGGCGGGACGAGGACTGGGGACCGTTGGAAATTAGACTTAAAACAAGGATGTCCAAATGACAAGTGTATAAAGTAAAGTAAAGAGTTGATAACTTAGTCTACTATCAACTCGAACCGAAAAAGGTGTATCATACAAATGTTCAAAGTAGGTTCAATATCGTCCATAGTCATGATGTTTAAAAAAAAGAAAAAAAAAGACGTTTTTTCTTTTGAATTGATATATTCATACGTCAAACAATCCCAATTTAGATAAGTATAACACCACACCGTCTTAAGGTCTACCAAAAAAGTAGAACGTTTTGACTTTAAGATTTGGAAAATTTGTTTTTGAGGGGTAAAGGAGAGGGGAGTCGGGAACCTTTGACGTTCAGTTGTGACATAAAGAGACTTAAACTGATGAAATCTCTAGAGTACGACACCTTAGTATGTCCTAAAGAAAACCCCTCTTAACCGACTAAGGTGAATGGTATTATAGTGACTCCAAGTAAGTACAACATCGTACAGTGTTGTAAAAGAAGGAAAATTTCGACTTATTATAAAGTAACCTCCCTATCTGGTGCAAAACGAATGGTAAGTAGGTTCCTGCTTGTAAACCCCACGAAGGTGGAGTACCGATAACACTGATCACGATGATACTTGTCCCCACACGTTTATAGAAAAACTCTAGGACGAAAGTTAAGAAAACGTATGTATATGTCTTCACCCCAATAACCAAGTATTTCATCAAGATTAAAATTAAAAAACTCCTTATAGGTATGGTAAAGAGTATCAACAACATGAGAAAATGTTACGGTGGTTACCACGTGTCTGAAATGTTAAAAAAGGGTGTCAAAACGGTAAAATTTACCGTGTTGAGTCACCGTAAATTCTTTAACTGTTATAACACTCTGGTAGTGGAGGTAGGACCTTACACTTCAGTTCACCCGGAATCCTTCGTAGTGATGTTTGTTTCGATCACCTCCACTACCTTAAGGTCACCTCGATAAAGTTTAGGACTACGACACTTTCACGACGTGAGTTATACGGTCGTTTCAACCTTTTGAGTCGTCACCGGTGTCCTGACCTTTTCCAGTCAAAAGTAAGGTTAAGGTTTCTTTCCGTTACGGTTTCTTACGAGTTTGATGGTGTGCTAACATGAGTAGAGTGTACGATCATTTTCTTACGAGTTTTAAGAGGTTCGGTCCGAAGTCGTTATGCGCTTTACACTTGAAGGACTACAAGTTCGAGCAAAATCTTTTCCATCTCTTTGGTCTCTAGTTTAATGGTTGTAGGCGACCTAGTACCTTTTTCGTTCTCTCAAGGTCTTTTTGTAGATAAAGACGAAATCACTGATACGGTTTCGGAAACTGACACACCTAGTGTTATTAGACACCTTTTAAGAAGTTCTCTACCCTTATGGTCTGGTGGATTGGACGGAGAACTCTTTGGACATACGTCCAGTCCTTCGTTGTCAATCTTGACCTGTACCTTGTTACTGACCAAGGTTTATCCTTTTCCTCATGCAGTTCCAACATATAACAGTGGGACGAATAAATTGAATATACGTCTCATGTAGTACTCTTTGTGACCTGAATAACTTTGTGTTCGACCTTAGTTCTAACGGTCCTCTTTATAATTATTGGAGTCTATACGTCTACTGTGGTGGGAATACCGTCTTTCACTTCTTCTTGATTTCTCGGAGAACTACTTTTACTTTCTCCTCTTACTTTTTCAACCGAATTTCGAGTTGTAAGTCTTTCGATTCTAATATCGTAGGCCAGGGTAGTGAAGTACCGTTTATCTACCCCTTTGTCACCTTTGTCACAGTCTGAAATAAAACCCCCCAAGGTTTAAGTGACGTCTAACACTAACGTCGGTACTTTAATTTTCTACGAATGAGGAACCTTCCTTTCAATACTGGTTGGATCTGTCGTATAATGTTTCGTCTCTGTAATGAAAGAAACGGTTGTTTCCAGGTAGATCAGTTCCGATACCAAAAAGGTCATCAGTACATACTTACACTCTCAAACTGATATTTCTTTTGACTCGTGTCTTCTTGACTACGAAGACTTGACACCACAACCTCTTCTGAGAACTCCCAGGTTCTCTTCTGAGAACCTGACGTTTCTCTAGGTTGGTCAGATAGGATTCTTTAGTCAGGACTCACAAGTAACCTTCCTGACAACAACTTCGACTTTGAAATTATGAAAACTGTGGACTACGCTTTTCGACTGAGTAAACTTTTCTGGGACTACGACCCTTTCTAACCTCCATCCTCCTCTTACCCTACTGTCTCCCACTCTACCAACCAACCGTAGTGGTTGAGTTGTCTGTACTCAAACCCATTTGAGACCCTTAACCACTACCTGTCCCTCCGGACCGCACGACACCAAGTACCCCAGTGTTTCTCAACTTGTACTGACTCACTGACTTGACTTGACTTGACTAGTGGAGGTAAATCCAGGTTCTGTAAAGTGGTGGGGTTTTCCTTTAAAACTTGGGTAATTGTTAGTGGGTGGTAATTTGGACAGGAGTAAGGGACCGTTGATAATTGGACAAAAGATAGAACTAGACAAATGATAAGAACTATAAGGTTTATTCGCCTTAGTGTGTTATTACACACCGGAAAACACTGTCCGGAGAAAGTGAGTCGAATTTAAGAAAAATTTTAAAATTAACAATTAACCTCCTACTAATGAATGTTATAACACTACCAAAGACGGTATGTAGTTGTACTTAGTCAGAATCCATCTATATACAGGGACGAGAGAATTTGGAAGGAACATGGAGGAGGGGTGAGGTGGGGAGATCCAATAGTGTCTCGTGGTCTAAACGGAAAGGACGGAGTGTGTCGTTCAATGGTGACCGATAAATAAAAAGTATATCATTACATGTACAAAGTCACGATAAGAGAGTTTAGTGTGGTAGGGGAGGAAGGGAGGGACACAGATTTTATACAAGAAATACAGACGTAGAGGAGACGACGGAAGATGTTCATCTTAGTAGTCATGATAGAAAGATCTAAGGTATATACACATAATTATATACTATAAATAGAAAGAGAAAGACTGAATGAAGTAAGACATATTATACGAGATCCAAGTAGATTAAGTAATCTTGACTGAGTTTACGTAAGGAAAAGTATCAACACATTATATGGTAACATATATACATGGTGTTGAAGAAATAGGTAAGTAGACAACTAACTGTAGATCCAACGAAGGTACAGGATCGATGACATTTATCAGTGAGTCGTATTTAAGAAATTCCCAGTGGGTACATCGTCACATATAGTCAAGTAATAAGTAAACATACCGATTCACCATAAGGTAAATGAGTAAGTGATTGCGTGAAAGGTCAAAAATTTTCATAAAATAAAACGTAGTTCGAGCAAACACCGTCTCTCTCTCTCTTGGTCTCCCTCTCTCTCTTGGTCTCCCTCTCTCCCTTGATCTCCCTCTCTCTCTTGGTCTCCCTCTCTCTTCATGTCGACTACCTCGTCCAACCTTCCTCTCAACTGGAGTGTCCCTAGACCCTGTCTATACTGACAACGGTGAGTTCCTCCCTCTACTCTCTTCGGTTCAGAACCGAAGAGACACTTCGTATTCCAATAACTATCCTCTCGTCGTATCTTCAACTTCTCTCCGTTCCTCGAAGTCTCTTATCGTGACCCTTGACTGGTCTCTTTCTCTTGGGTCACCCCTAGTCTCTTGTCCTGAGACAACACTACAGTCAGTCCTGGTGCAGGACACTCCCTGAGTACGTTCAATCTGGTGTGTCGTCATCATCGATTCTCGAAATTCCAGATAATGGAGTAAATTCGTGGTGTCTTCGAGAGGAAAGGTACACCATCCCCTCTCAACCGAAGATCGACTCTCAACTTTAATCCCCCATCGGACTGGAAGTTTAAATCCTTCCCCAACCAGAATACTTCTACCCCTATTCGTGTCTCGTTGGTCGTACGAGTTTCTGTCTTTTCGTACCCCCTTCCGAACCACCACCAGGACGTACCTCAATTAATATCATTATTATCGTCAGAATAACGATAATAATTATAAAAAATTTAATTCAAGAACGATACACCGTCATATGCACAATCCCGTGAATTCTACGTACTAGTAATAATACTTGTGGTAATAATGCTTGTGGTAAAACGTCTACCTAATTGGTACCGAACCTCTCCACTTCCTCGGAGAGGTCCTTCAGGAGGGTCCATCCCGAGTAATCTCTGACATTTAAGGAAGGGTGACCCAGAACAAGTGAAAGAGGAGTTCGTCCATACGACGGTACAACCCCGATTTGATGTGGAGGCACAGACTTAAGTAGGAGTAGCCGAAGAGGTGGAAGGGAGTCGTAGAGGACGGGCAGAAGAAGGAAGACAAGGACGACTACATGGACAAGTGCGACGACCCCTTGGACGAGTAGTACCGGTGGCAGACCTCGCTCGCGTCGGAGGTGTGGGGGTACATGGAGAAGGACACGCGGGAGAGGTGGAGGCTCCAGGAGATGTGGAAGCGGTAGTAGGGCGCGTACGACCGGCTGGACGAGAGGTGGGTGGCGAGGTAGAGGAAGTCCCGGACACGGTCGGTCTACAAGAAGAGGAAGTACAAACCGAAGTGGGTGAGGAAGGACGAGTGGCAGTACCCGATGCTGGCGATGCACCGGTAGACGGTGGGGGACGCGATGTTGCACGAGTACTCGGGGGCCCCGACGCGAACGGACCACCAGACCAGGACCCGACCTCCGAGTCAGTACCCCAACGACCACTGTAGACGGCAAAAGGTGGAGGGGAAGACACCAGAGTTACTCCAAGTGGTAAAAAAGACGGTACACGGAGGAGATTACTTCAACCGGACACCCTTATTACATGGCCCTCACCGGGACCCCCACCCGGATCAGACATCGTACCAGAACGACCCAACGAAAGAGGAGTAGGACGAGAGAATGCGGAAGTAGCACCGGCGGTAGAACTCCTAGGGAAGTCGGCTCCCGGCCGTGTTTCGGAAGAGGTGCACACGCAGAGTAGACTGACACCAGCAACACGTGATATCGAAGCGGAGACAGTAGATACAGTTCGAGTGTCCAGAGGTGAGAGTCGTTCCGTTGTAGAACTATCGGTAGTGGATGTGCTAGGAGTGTGGAAAAGACTCGGGGTAGTAAAAGTCGGAGTCCTTATTCCTCGACTTCTTGCGATACTTCTTCTGCAAGGAGTCGTTTGAGATAGAAAGGTCGTAGACTCACCGGCTACACCTCCACCAGTCCTATACCATCTTTCTACTCGTACGGGAGTAGACATTTACCCCAATTATTGCTGATGGGACGTACCGACAACAATTCTAACCACACACACACACACACACACACTCTGTCGTGGATAGTGGATGACTCATCCACGAGTTATTTATAATTGAAAAAGGAGGGGGACGGAACCAGACACACAGACTATTAAAACATAAAATTAGTTTGTCGAAATAACTCTATATTAAGTGTGTAACTTTCATGTGTCAAGATAACCAGAAACCATATAAATGACTCAATATGTCAACAGTGGAATTAGTAAATTTTTATTAAAACAGTGAGACTCTTCTTTGGGTACAGGGAAGGAAATAATAGTTAGTGAAGGATGAAGAAGGGTTACGGGAATGGAGGGTCTGAATCCTTTACCGAATAGACTAAACAGATAAACGGATAAGACCTATAAAGTATATTTACCTTAGCATGTGTTACACCAGAGAAACTCATCTAGGAAATTGAATCGTGTATCAAGTTCCAAGAAGATACAACATCTTACATGGTCTTGAAGTCATGAGAAGTAACGGTTTATCATATTCATACCTATTTATACCTACCAGAAGGGTCCGTCACAACCACCATTTCTTATACGGACGGTTACGTCCTCTGTACCCAAACTAGGGACCCAGTCCTTCTAGGGGACCTCTTAACGTTCCGTTGGGAGAGGTCACAAGAAAGAAACTCTTTGGGTACCTGTCTCCTCGGACCACCCGATGTCAGGTTTCCCAACGTTTCTTCAAGGTGTTTAGTTTAGAGTTAGTTTTATACATTGAGACCCTTTAGGGATCGTTAGGTAACCAATCCTGAGTCGTAAAAGTGATGGTCCCGAACCCAAGTCAGGGACCAGTCCCTTGATACCAACCTATCACTATTCTCTATCTCATCCTGTTCATTTATCAAACTTTCAGGGTGATCCCCTAATTTATGTCTCTCCCTTGAAATTCCCTCAAATCCTCTGACATTCAATTACTGGTGAGTTACTTTCTTAGGTCATTGGTTCGGTGTCAGGTGTATACATCAATTTCGTGTTCTGTTATCTATATGACAGATATAGAACAATGTATTTCAGTTCCTCAATTACCTGGAACTTCTCATCGTAAAAACGTACATCGGTTCTGTCCTTATATCCACTTTCCCCGTTCTTTAATCCGTTTTCCCCCCGTAGTATCGTATACAATGGTGTGAAGACGATTATATATATATATACTAAATTTATCACGGTATTGTCAGGACCAATCTGGTATATATACCAGTTTCCTTCTTAATTCCTAAATTGGGAACTGTAGATAGAGTTTTACTTTTTCTTCCACCAGAGGGGGAGGGGAGAGAAGGAAACTAATATTTTTACATCGGGAGTAACAAGAGTCCCGACGTGAGGGAACGGACTGACGAACATAGAGAACGTTCGTAGGATACGATTATATGAGTAAGAAACAGGTAACGGAACAGAGGGAGACTTAAGAAAGACACTACTCTGTTTTCTTGGGCTCGAAGTCATCCAGGACTGTGGTCTACTCGTCACAGTTAATTTTCCATCACCCAAGTTCACACGAGGATTCGAGGTCGAACACCCTAGTTCAAGGATAGACTCCACACCGACCCAAACTCAGAGCCGGGTACCCACGTTCGAGGTCATACTCAAAGCCGACTCACGCTCAGGGTGGACTCTCCCTCACGTCAAAGTCATCATGTGGGATGTCCTTAAAATTACTTGGATCTAAAAACTTAGTAGGGTATGTATCTTATATGTGATTTTGGTAATTGTCTCTAAAAAAAGGAACACTGATCGTCATTTGAAAATGGTTCTCCATACGAACTGAGGTGTATCAGGGACCGTTTTTAGTATATATATGTATATATACATATGTGTGTGTGTGTGTATGTGTGTGTGTATGACCGAGAAAGGGGATATAGAATTCTCGTCAGGGGAGTCTCAATGGCTTTCGGACAGAAGACCCGATTTTAGGAGTCATTCTAGAACTTACTTTGAAGTGTTGAGAGTAAAAAAAAAAAAAAAAAATCGTGAAAACCTCTCGTACTTCCCTGTGTCTTGTCTGAAGAGAGGAAACGGACTTGGGATACTCATAGGTCTTGGAACCATGGTCGTTCCCGAAGAACACAGACAGGTAGAAGAACCGTTCAGGTCTGACCTCCCAAAGNTTGAGAGTAAAAAAAAAAAAAAAAAAAATCGTGAAAACCTCTCGTACTTCCCTGTGCCTTGTCTGAAGAGAGGAAACGGACTTGGGATACTCATAGGTCTTGGAACCATGGTCGTTCCCGAAGAACACAGACAGGTAGAAGAACCGTTCAGGTCTGACCTCCCAAAGAAGACCCGGAGTTTAGAGAACAGAACCTACTAATAGGACTCTAAATAAGTCACCAATATTTGAGGAGGGACGTTCTTTATCTAAAGGAACTTGAATTTGAGTTCTTCTCCATAGACCTAAGGTCTCAACTTTCTGTGACCCTTCCAAGAGTGACCCACTAATCCATTCCCGACTGGACCGTAGAAAGGTACTTAACCAATGTAATTATCAAACAGTCTTATTTTCACTTCTATAGTATACTCTCGGAAGTCTAGATTTCTATTCCCTGTATCGAAGATGGTCGACCAACACCGAAAGGGTTGATTGACTTTTTCCTCTTTTCCTTTCTATATACGTAAACTTACGTCTCAAAGTTTCTTATCGTTCCTCTCTATTCTTTGGGAAGGAGTCACTAGTTACGTTTCTTTATGTCCTTTTATTATCTTACCCTCTCTGATCTCTAGTGAAATTCTTTTAATCTCTATGGTTCCCTTGTAAAGTACGTTTCTACCCGAGTTATTTCCTGTTTTTACCATACCTGAATTGTCTTCGTCTTTTATAATACTTCTCCACCGTTCTTATGTGTCTTCTTGATATGTTTTTCTAGAAGTACTGTCTATTGGTGCTACCATACTAGTGAGTGGATCTCGGTCCGTAGGACCTTACACCCCAGTTCACACGAAATCCTTCTTAGTGATACTTGTTTCGGTCACCTTCACTACCTTAAGGTCAACTCGATAAAGTTTAGGGCTTTCTACTACGACACTTTCACGACGGGAGGTATACAGTCGTTTAAACCTTTTGAGTCGTCACCGGTGTCCTGACCTTTTCCAGTCAAAAGTAAGGTTAGGGTTTCTTCCCGTTACGGTTTCTTTGAAGTTTGAAACGGGTTAACGTGAGTAGAGTGTGTGATCATTTCCTCACGAGTTTTAAGAGATTCGGTCCGAAGTTGTCATGTACTTGGTACTTGTAGGTCTACAAGTTCGACCTAAATCTTTTCCGTCTTCTTGGACTCTAGTTTAACAGTTGTAGACAACCTAGTAACTTTTTCCTTCTCTCAAGGTCTTTTGTAGATAAAGACGAAATAACTGTCACAGTTTCGGAAACTGACACACCTAGTGTTGTTTGCCACTTTTTAAGAAGTTCTCTACCCTTATGGTCTTGTGGACTGGACGGAGGACTCTTTGGATATACGTCCAGTTCTTCATTGTCAATCTTGGCCTACACCTTGTTGTCTGACCAAGGTTTAACCCTTTCCTCATACAGTTCCGACATATAACAGTAGGACGAATAAATTGAATATACGTGCACTCTTTACTGCCCGACCTACTTCGTGTTCGACCTTAGTTTTAACGGTCCTCTTTATAGTTGTTGGAGTCTATACGTCTACTGTGGTGGGAATACCGTCTTTCACTTCTCCTTGAATCTTCAGAGAACTACTTTCACTTTCTTCTCTCACTTTTTCAACCGAATTTTGAGTTGTAAGTTTTTTGATTCTAATACCGTAGGTCAGGGTAGTGAAGCACCGTTTATCTACCTATATGTTACCTTTGTCACTGTCTGAAATAAAAAAAACACGAGTTTTCAGTGACGTCCACTACTACTGACGTCGGTACTTTAATTTTCTACGAACGAGGAACCTCCTTTTCGATACTCTTCGGATCTGTCGTATAATTTTTCATCTCTGTAATGAAACGTCTATTTCTAAGAATAACAGCTTCAATACCGAAAAGGTCATCAGTACATACCTACACTCTCAACCTAATGTTTCTTTCGACTCGCGGTTTCTAGACTACAAAAACTTGACACCACAACCTCTTCTGAGAACTCAGGAAACCTGACGTTCCTCTAGGTTGGTCAGTTTCCTAGATTTCCTTTAATTGTTACTTATAAGTAACCTTCCTGACTACGACTTCGACTTTGAGACTATGAAACCGGTGGACTACACTTCTTGACTGAGACTACGACCCTTTCTAACTTCCGTCCTCCTCTTCCCCTGCTACCTCGTACTCTACCAACCTACCGTAGTGGCTGAGTAACCTGTATTCAAACTCGTTCGAGACCCTCAACCACTACCTGTCCCTTCAGACCACACGACGTCAGGTACCCCAGTCTTTCTCAGTCTGTGTTGACTCGCTGACTTGACTTGACTTGATTGACTCTTTAAATACCCTCACAACCTCCTTTCAGGAATAAACACGTCATCAGAGTATCCCATTGGGTAAGTAATTAAATTTTATAACGAACGGACCCCTACGTGTCTATTCCTATCCCACTGGTCACGAAACTTGTGACAGGGTCAAAATCTCACGACCTCCCATTCGACTCTGTGTATTTTCTCGACTTTACTAAAATCCCACTGTGATCTCCTCAATCCAAGTGTTTGTTGTATGGTCGGATGGTGTGTCAAAAAAAAAAAAAAATTAACCTCCGATTAATGAAATGTTATAACATCACAAAAACCGTATGTGACCGTACTTAGTCGGTACCTACATGTACACAAGAGGTAGGACTTGGGGGAGGGTGGAGGGAGGGGTAGGGTAGGGAGACCCAGTAGGGTCACGTGGTCGGGACCCGTGGGACGAAGTACGTAACTTGGAACTGACCACTAGACAAAGTGTATACCATTATATGTACAAAGTTACGATAAGAGAGTTTAGTAGGGTGGGAAAGGGAGAGGGTGTCTCAGGTTTTCAGACAAGAAATGTAGACACAGAGAAAACGGCAGAGCGTATATCCCAATAACAATGGTAGAAAGATTTAAGGTATATATACCCAAGTCAAGTCAAGTCAAGTCAAGTCAGCGAGTTAGTACAGGTGGAGAAACGGTGGGGTACTTAACGTCGTACGGTCCGGAGGGACAGGATCATATGACATAACCACAAAAAGAAAGACTGAATGAAGTGATACATATTATCTGAGGTCAAAGTAGGTGGACTAATCTTGACTAAGTTTACATAAGAAAAATTATCGACCCATTAAAAGGTAATACATACACATGGTGTCGAAAGAATAGGTAAACAGACAACTACCTGTAGATCCAACGAAGGTACAGGACCGATAATATTTGTTACGAAGCTACTTGTGACCCCATGTGCACAGAGAAAGTCAAGACCAAAGGAGTCACACATACGGGTCGTCACCGTAACGACCCAGTATTCCGTCAGGATAAAGGTCAAAAAATTCCTTAGAGGTGGGACAAGAGGTATCACCGACATGATCAAACGTAAGGGTGGTTGTCGATTCTCCCAAGGGAAAAGAGGTGTGGGAGAGATCGTAAATAACCAACATCTGAACCTATCGTCGGTAAGACTGGCCGTACTCTACTATGGAGTAACACCAAAACTAAACGTAAAGAGACTATTACTCACTACAACTCGTAGAAAAGTACATAAACGATCGGTAGACGTACAGAAGAAACCTCTTTACAGATAAATCAAGAAACCGACTAAAAAACTAACCCAGTAAATAAAAAAACCTTAACTCCGTATTCTCAACGAACATATAAAAACTCTAATTCAGAAACAGTTAACGAAGTAAACGATAATAAAAGAGGGTAAGACTTCCGACAGAAAAGTGGAACGAATATCAAAGGAGTAACACGTTTTCGAAAATTCAAATTAATCCAGGGTAAACAAATAAAACGAAAATAAAGGTAATGAGACCCTTCACCCAGTATCTCCTAGGACGACACTAAATACAGTCTCTCACAAAACAGATACAAGAAGGGATCCTCAAAATATCAAAGACCAGAATGCAAATCTAGAAATTAGGTAAAACTCAAATAAAAACACATACCACAATCTTTCACAAGATCAAAGTAAGAAAATGTTCACCAACTGGTCAAAAGGGTCGTGGTGAACAATTTCTCTAACAGAAAAGAGGTAACATATAAGAACGGAGGAAACAGTTTCTGAGTCAAAAGTCATCATTAAAATAAAGTTACTTGGTTGAAATTTTTAAGTAAAATAAAAAAACAGACACCACATAGAAACAACGACGTATGCCCAAAAGAGATCAACGTCACTCACCCCAACGACGTTGGTGGTGTTGAAATTCACCCGAAGAGTAACGTCTCTTGTCCGAGATTCGTACGTCCGAAGTCATCGGCGTCGAACACCCTAGATCTCGTGACTGAGTCACCAACACCGTGTCCGAATCAACGAGAACCGTACACCCTAGAAGGACCAGGTCCCTAGCTTGACCACAGGAAACGTAATGTTCCACTTAAGAATTGGTGACCTGGTGATCCCTTTGGGGGTTGAAATTTTACCCTTTATTTCGGGGGTTTGTCTTCTTTTTCCTCGTGGTCTATCGGTTTAAATAATGAGACCGACCCAAATACATTCATGGATCGAATATGAAGATTCATGAATGAGTTTACTCCTGAATTCTATAGTGACTCTTTACTAGTTCTACCCTAAGAAAACTGTGAGGTTTTAACCGAAAAACACGTATGTCAATCTCTTTCGACCGAACTATTTTGTAGAAAAGTTTTAAGATCGAGTCTTGTTTTTAGGAAGATCCTTCTGGAATATAAAGAAAAGGACACGGAAACTCTACATTTACAAAATGGTCCCGAGAGTCCTTTACGAATAGACCTGGTAAAGGTTAGGACCTTCCTCCTTCTTACCCTTTCTCCAGGAAAATTCGCCTTCGGTCATATGAATTGAACAAAGTTAAAATAAATATTTGATCACTCAAAATATGACATTATAGACGAAGTACCGATTCAAATTTTTACTTTTGATACCTGAGAGACACAGACAAACCTACATACACACAGATACACACATGTAACATCTATACTATCCAAAGATGGAGTAACGGTTTTAATAAAACAATTACTCGAAGTAAATTAACCGACTTCCCTATAATTCGTAAATGGATTTAAGAGTCTTTATATCATCTGTGACTAAGTTTACTCAAAGTCCAAGTACGTGAGACCCTTTATAAGTATAATTTAATTTTAAGACATGATTTCAATCAAATTCTACCAACCAAATTGATTTTGTCTGTACAGAAATCTCTGTGGTTAAAATTCATATTATGAACATAAATCGTTCCAACTAATTTTGAGTGTGTCCTAATAAAACAGGTAAAATATTTCAGACAGATAACTTTTTTTGGAACCCTACTAAAGACTGAACCAGATTACAGAATACTTTAATACCCTTTAGACAACCTCTGTTCACTTAATTTATCTATGTTTACTCTATTGTCGAAAATCCACTTGACAAATTCTTATTTGTATAAATTACCATACAGATGAATTTTTGTCAAAAAAGTCTAAAAACTATTGAACTTTGAAATCGTAAAACTATTCAATTTATTATCTTCAAATAACTTATAAATCTAGTAAGGGTCTATTTTACTATGACTTTGTAATTAATACCTTGTATCCGAAATAAAAATTTCTCTTTGATAAAAATACCAATAAATATTTATACAAACCAAGGTGTGACTCTTCGAAAGATATTCTCTCGAACGAAAATTTTTAATATTTATCGTAAATTTTAAAAATATTAGATATCTTACGATTTTATTTTCTGTCAAATATTAACGTATGAAGAATTAAAAGTAAAATCCAAAATTTCCAGTTCTTAAGATTGATTATGTATATTAGTTTTGATGGTAACAATTAATTTTTTTTTTGACACACCTTTTTTTTACATATTCCTTAACCTTACATAAAACAATTTTCTTTTCTTTCTTTAAAACAGGATTTCTCTCCAATAGTTTCTCTCTCTCTGTGTGTGTCTCTCTCTTTATGTGTTTCGTATCCTTTTTTAGACTTCTATTAGACTTTCAATATTTTCCAAATACTCTTTTCTTACGACTCTTTTTTGTTAGTCCTGACTTATTCTAATCCTATTTAAATCAACCCATTTAATTAACAATTTCAACTTCATATCTACTAAATGTTTTATATATAAATAAAATCCTCACGTCGTATCACTAAGTCATAAAAATATCGAATGTAAGGTTCATTTGTTTTTTATGACCGATATATAAGGGACACTACACATACATAAAAACATCAAAGGAATGGCCATAAAATATGAATCATCAAAAATGGAGAATTAGGGAATGGGGACATAACGGGGAAGGAAGAAGGGTGAGGGGTTACCCTTGACGATCTAACAAGTTAGACACTCATACAAAGACAAAATAAATAAAGAAACAAAATATAAAATCTAAGGTGTATATACACCATTGTATCCATAAACAGGAAGAAACAGATTCTTTCTTATTATGATTCGTATTATAGGAGGTCCGGGTAGTTACAACAACGTTTCTGTTTTAAAATATGTAAAATCACCGACTCATTATAAGGTAAGACATATATGTGGTGTAGAAATAGGTGAGTAGACAACTCCTCGTGAAGTCAAGGAAGGTATAGAACCGATAACGTTTATTACGACGATACCTGTGACCCCACTTTTATAGAAAAGTTTAATCACGAAGCGAGAGAAGTCTATATATGGGTCCTCACTTTAAAGACCTAGTGTACCATCAAGATGAAACAAAGAAACTCTTTGGAGGTGTGACAAACGAAGGGTCACCGAGTCGCCATTTCTTGGAAGGACGTTACGATCTCAACGTCCTTTACTTTCAAACCAGTCCTTCTGAGGGACCTCTTCCCGTACCTTTGGGTGAGGTCATAAGAACGGACTTCTTAGGGTACCCGTCTCCTTGGACCACCCGACGTCAGATACCCCAGTGTTTCTCAACCTGTGCTTACTTCGTTAAATCGTACGTGTGTCCGGTATACAAAAGGTATCCCCGACGCGGTTATATGTCACATGATCCCAGGGAAAGGAGGTGTGGGAACGGTTGTGAACAATAAACATCTGAAAACTGTTATCGTCAAGACTGGTCGCACTCTACTATAGAGTGACTATACAACTAAACGTAAAGAGACCAACTTGTGGAAAAGTAACCAGGGAACCGGTATCCATATAGAGGTAACCTTTTGACATAAAAACCAGACGGGTAAATTTTTAGTTCCAAAAAAAAAAACTGAACACACTCAACGAGTATATAAAACTTATAATTGAGAAAGAACCAGTATAGTAAACGTTTATGAAAGAGGATATAGTATCCGACAGAAAAACAAAACAACTTCAAAAATTGAGTCAGGGTAAACGATTAAAAACGGAAAAAAAAAGTTCGTCTGATAAAGTTCTTTTATAACGACACTAAATATAGTTTCAGACAAGTCGGATACAAGAGAAGATCAAAATACCAAAGTCCTTGCGTAAGTATTGGGTAATACTTAAATAAAAAAATATACCACGTTCTTTTACAAGATTAAAATAATAAATGTACATCGACAGGGTAAAGGGTTCGTGGTGAATAATTTCTGTAACGCTTCGTCGACTTGACTTAACTCACCTGTACTGACTCGTCGACTTGACTTAACTCACTAAAGGTAACGACACGTTTTCGAAAATGTAAATTAATCCAAGGTAAACAAATAAAAAGAAAATAAATAAGACGACATCCTCTGACTTGGTTCTTTTATAACGATAATAAATGCCGTTTCACGGTATTTACAAAAGACGGATACAAAAGATGATTCTCAAAATACCGAAGTCTAGAATGGATTTGTGTAAATTGGGTAATAATTAAAAATTATAACACAATCTCTTACAAAATTAGAGTAAAAAAATGTACATCATCAGGTCAAAAGAGTCTAACAGAAAGTGGTAACATATAACATCTAACGAAAACCATCATATCTGAAATTTTATTATAATAAGAAAATAGGTACTTGTACCCTATAGATAGTTAAAAAACTATCGTAGAAGTTAAAAATATAGTCATAAAATATCAAAAGTGTCTTTTTCAGTAAATGGAGAAACTAATTCAAATAAGGGTCCATAAAATAAGAAAAACTACACTAAAACCATACTTCTTTTCGTTGTCTAAAGAATCAGAATATTCAATCTATTGATTTTATTAAATCAGAATATTCAATCTATTGATACTATTGAATCAGGATATTCAATTTTTAAATGACTTAAGTAAATGATCAACACTAAAAAATTTCATCACTAAATTCTAATATATATATATATATATATATATATATATGTGTGTGTGTGTGTGTTTGTGTTTATGTGTACCTATAGTGGTCTACCAGTTGTGACTTTACTCTAACTAATATAAGAAACGTCGGTTTCTACCTCTTCGAGATATGTCAGTTGTTTTTATTCTGGTCTTCGACTGACACCGAGTCTAGTACTTGTGGAATTCGGTTTGAGTCTGAATTTGACTTCTTTCATCCCTTTTGGCGATCTGGTAAGTCCATACTGGATTTAGTTTAGGGTGTACTAATATGGTACCTTCACTCTTTATCTAAATTCCCGGATCTAGACTATCTATCTCACGGACTACTTGATACCTTACTTCAAGCACTGTAACACGTCCTCTGTCCCTAGTTCTAGTGGGGGTACCTTTTCTTTACGTTTTTTCGTTTTACCGACAGATCCCTCCGGAATGTTTATCGACACTTCTCTTTTCTCCACTTTTCATTTCCTCTTTTCCTTTCTATATCCGTAGATTTACGTCTCAAGGTTTCTTGTCGTTCTTCTCTATTCTTACGGAAGAAGTCACTAGTTACGTTTCTTTATCTCCGTTTGTTGTCTAACCCTTTCTGATCTAAAGAGAAGTTCTTTTAATCTCTGTGGTTCCTTTGTAAAGTACGTTTCTACCCGAAGTATTTCCTGTCTTTACCATCCCTGGATTGTCTTCGTCTTCTATAATTCTTCTCCACCGTTCTTATGTGCCTTCTTGACATGTCTTTTCTAGAAGTACTGGGTCTCTCAGTACTACTACACTAGTGATTAGATCTTGGTCTATAGGACCTTACACTTCAGTTCACCCGGAATCTTTCGTAGTAATACTTGTTTCGATCACCTCCACTATGTTAAGATTAACTCGACAAAATTTTGGACTTTCTACTACGACACTTTCACGATATGAGTTATACGGTCGTTTAAACCTTTTGGGTCGTTCCCGGTGTCCTGACCTTTTCCAGTCAAAAGTAAGGTTAGGGTTTCTTTCTGTTACGGTTTCTTACGAGTTTGATGACGTGTTAACGTGAGTAGAGTGTGTGATCATTTCATTACGAGTTTTAAGAGGTTCGGTCCGAAGTCGTTATGCACTTGGCACTTGAGGGACTGCAAGTTCGACCAAAATCTTTTCCGTCTCCTTGGTCTCTAGTTTAACGGTTGTAACCAACCTAGTAACTTTTTCGTTCTCTCAAGGTCTTTTTGTAGATAAAGACGAAATAACTGATACGGTTTCGGAAATTGACATGCCTAGTGTTATTTGACACCTTTTACGACTTTCTCTACCCTTATGGTCTGGTGGTCTGGACGGAGAACTCTTTGGACATACGTCCAGTCCTTCGTTGTCAATCTTGACCTGTACCTTGTTGTCTGACCAAGGTTTATCCTTTTCCTCATGTAGTTCCGACATATAACAGTGGGACGAATAAATCGAATATACGTCTCATGTAGTACTCTTTGCGACCTTACCTTCTTTGTGTTCGACCTTAGTTCTAACGGTCCTCTTTATAGTTATTGGAGTCTATACGTCCACTGTGGTGGGATTACCGTCTTTCACTTCTCTACGATTTTTCGGAGAACTACTTTCACTTTCTCCTCTCACTTTTTCAACCGGATTTCGAGTTGTAAGTCTTTTGCTTCTAGTACCGTAGACCAGGGTAGTGAAGTACCCTTTATCTACCCCTTTGTCACCTTTGTCACAGTCTGAAATAAAAAAACCCGAGTTCTTAGTGACGTCTACCACTGACGTCGGTACTTTAATTTTCTACGAATGAGGAACCTTCTTTTCAATACTGGTTGGATCTATCGTATAAGTTTTCGTCTCTGTAATGAAACGGTTGATTCCAGGCAGATCAGTTCCGATACTAAAAAGGTCACCAGTACATACCTACACTCTCAACACTTCTTTCGACTCACGACTTCTTAACTACGAAAACTTGACACCACAACCTCTTCTGAGAACTCTCAGGGAACCTGATGTTCCTCTAGGTTGGTCAGGTAAGACTTCCTCTAGTTGGGACCCTAAAGAAACCTCCCTTACTACGATTTCGACTTTGAGGTCATGAAACCGGTGGAGTACTCTTCTCAACTGAGTGACCTTTTCTGGGACTACGACCCTCCCTAACCCCCGTCCTCCTCTTCCCCTGCTGTCTCCTACTCTACCGACCTACCGTAGTGTCTGAGCTACCTGCACTCAGACTCACTTGAGGCCCTCAACCACTACCTGTCCCTCCGGACCACACGACGCTAAGTATCCCAGCGTTTCTCAGCCTGTGCTGACTCTCTGACTTGACTCGCCTATATATATATATCACGATATAGTAGACGTTTATCTCTTTAAAAATGAAAAAAAAGAGGTGAAACCCACGAAAATATAGAAAAGGAACAGACTAACGACATAGATCCTAAAGGTTATAATACAGTTTATTTCCACCGTTCTCACCAGTAGGAACAGGACTAAGACTAAAATTTCCTTATCAAAAGTTGAAAAGTAAGTCAACATTACAATCGTCACCCTGACGATGTTTACCAGAAGTAATGCAACTCTATACAAGGAAGATATGGTTGAAACTACTTTTAAAATTTAGTACTTACCTACAACTTGAACAGTTAAAAAAGACGAAGATTAATCTATTAGTACACTCAAAATAGGAGAGAAAACAGACACACCACATAGCGTGACCAACCACACACCTATAACTTTGTAAGAACGTAGGGACCTTAATTAGGGAGAACTATCAGTACATATTAGGAAAAATTTTTAACAATTAAAACCAAACGATTATAAAAACTCCTAAAAGTAGACATAGTAGTACCGATAACTGGACATTGAAAGAAAAAGGAACATCACTAAATAGACCAAAACCATAGTCCCATTACTACCGGAGCATCCTACTTAAACCCTCACAAGGTAGATGAAAAAAACGTCATAAAACACTTCCTATACACAATCAAGAAGGAATATATAAACCAACTTAAGGAGACACTTCGACAAACGAGGATCTCTAATTAAACAATTTGTTGATAACCCAATTATTTCTTTGGTTTTCTCTTTAATTTCTAATATAACTCCACTTACATTTACCTATTGTTGTATTGTGTTGAGCCTTATGTCGTTTTCATCAAGATCCTCCCTTCAAATAACACTAATTGTGATGTAATTCTCTCCTTCAAGTCAAGTCAACGAGTCAGCACAGGCTGAAAAACACTGGGTTACTTGGTGTCGTGTGGTCCGGAGGGACAGGTAGTGGTTGAGGGCTTCAGGTGTCTTTGGGTACACGCAGTTCAGCCACTAAGGTATGTTGGTAGAGTAGGAGACAGTAGGGGAAGAGGAGGACGGGAGTTAGAAAGGGTCTTAGTCCCAGAAAAGTTCACTCAGTCGAGAAGCGTAGTCCACCGGTTTCATAACCTCGAAGTCAAAGTTATAGTCAGGAAGGTTACTTGTGGGTGTTGACTAGAGAAAATCCTACCTGACCAACCTAGAGGAACCCCAGGTTCCCTGTGAGTTCTCAGAAAAGCTTGTGGTGCCAAGTTTTCGTAGTTAAGAAGTCGTGAGTCGAAAGAAGTGTCAGGTTGAGAGTGTAGGTATGTACTGGTGACCTTTGGGTGTCGGAACTGATCTACCTGGAAACAACCGTTTCATTACAGAGACGAAAACTTGTACGACAGATCCAACTAGTATTGAAAGGAAGGTTCCTCATTCGTAGAAAATTAAAGTACCGACGTTAGTGGTAGACGTCACTAAAACTTCGGGTCTTTTTATTTCAGTCGGTGACAAAGGTGACAAAGGGGTAGATAAACGGTACTTCACTACCCTGACCTACAATACTAGAATCAAAAGACTTACAACTCGAAATTCGGTTGAAAAAGTGAGAGGAGAAAGTGAAAGTAGTTCTCCGAAGAATCAAGGAGAAGTGAAAGACGGTATTCCCACCACAGTAGACGTATAGACTCTAATAAGTATAAAAAGGACCGTTAGAACTAAGGTCGAACACGAAGGAGATCGGGCTGCAAAGAGTACTACATGAGACGTATCTTCAATTTATTCGTCCCACTGTTATATGTCGGAACTACAAGAGGAAAAGGATAAACCTTGGTCAGACAACAAGGTACAGGTCAAGATTGACAACGAAGGACTGGACGTATGTCCAAAGAGTTCTCCGACCAGTCCATCAGACCATAAGGGTAGAGAGAGTTTAGATGATGTCAAATAACACTAGGTGTGTCAGTTTCCGAAACCGTATCAGTTATTTCGTCTTTATCTACAAAAAGACCTTGAGAGAACGAAAAAGGTAACAGGTCACCTACAACCGTTAAACTAGAGACCAAGGAGACGGAAAAGATTTTGGTCGAACTTGTAGACCTTCAAGTGTCAAGTGCATGACGACTTCGGACCGAACCTCTTAAAAGTCGTAATGAAATGACCGTACACTCTACTCACGTTAACACGTCATCAAACTCGTAAGAAACCGTAACGGAAAGAAACCCTAACCTTACTTTTGACTGGAAAAGGTCAGGACACCGGTGACGACTCATAAGACGTAAACGACCGTATAACTCACGTCGTGAAACTGTCGTAGTAGAGAGTCCTAAACCTTGTCGAGTTGACCTTAAGGTAGTGAAGGTGATCGAAACAAGTATCACTACGAAAGATTCCGGGTGAACTGAAGTGTAAGGTCCTACAGACCGAGATCCACTCACTAGTGTGGTAACACTAATAGACCCAGTACTTCTAGAAAAGACATGTCAAAGACACATAAGAACGGTGGAGAAGAATTATAGAAGACGAAGACAATCCAGGGATGGTAAAGACAGGAAATAACTCGGGTAGAAACGTACTTTACAAGGGAACCATAGAGATTAAAAGAACTTCTCTAGAGATCAGAAAGGGTAAGACAAGAAAAGGAGATAAAGAAACGTAACTAGCGACTTCTTCCGAAAGAATAGAGAAGAACGATAAGAAACCTTGAGACGTGAGTCTACGAATATAGAAAGGAAAAGAGGAAACGAAAAGTGAAGAGAAGAAAAGTGTCGATATACATTCCGGAGGGGTCTGTCGGTAAAACGAAAAAACGTAAACAAAAGGTACCCCTACCAGAACTAGGGACAGAGGACATGTTATAGTACTTGGAGTAAGGTATCAAGTAGTGCGTGTGATAGATAGTCTAGATCCGGGAATTTAGATAAAGAGTGAAGGTGAGATATTAGTATTCCTTAAAATAAATCCAGTATGGACTTACCAGATCGCCAAAAGGGATGAAAGAAGTTAAATTCAGACTTAAACAATTATTCCTCAAGTACTAGACTCGGTGTCAGTCGAGGACCAGAACAAAAACAACTGAGATATCTCTAAGAGGTAGAAACCGACGTTTCTTATATTAGTTAGACTAAAGCCACAACTGGTAGACCACTACAGGTACACATCTCAGAAGAGAACACAACAACCTTCTCCCCCAAAAGATACTGATCATGTAAGATAACCGTCTTGAGATAATCGGAAACCACACGCAGTAAGACATGGGGTTCCGGTTTAAACGGACAATGGGGTCCACAAAGAACTGAAGGATGAAAACGTAAGGTCATGGGATATTACTTTTCCTGTAGAAAACCCATAATCAAGATTCTCTAGAACATCCAGAAGTATCTTGGTAAGTTGAAGTCGAAGAAGTCGTAATAACCAACCCCGTATCTGAACCTAATGACACCATGACTTACCAAACGGAACCTTTGTTTGTCTCTTGTAAGACAGTAAAAACTCTAACGTAGGTGCATGACACCTTTTAAGACTTTCTCTACCCTTATGGTCTGGTGGACTGGACGGAGAACTCTTTGGATATGCGTCTAGTCCTTCGTTGTCAATCCTGACATGTACCTTCTTGTCTGACCAAGGTTTATCCTTTTCCTCACGCAGTTCCGACATATGACAGTGGGACGAATAAATTGAATATACGTCTCATGTAGTACTCTTTGCAACCCGATCTCCTTCGTGTTCGACCTTAGTTTTAACGGTCCTCTTCATAGTTATTGGAGTCTATACGTCTACTGTGGTGTGAATACCGTCTTTCACTTCTCCTTGATTCTTCGGAGAACTACTTTCACTTTCTCCTCTCACTTTTTCAACCGAATTTCGAGTTGTAAGTCTTTTGATTCTAGTATTGTAGGTCAGGGTAGTGAAGTACCGTTTATCTACCCCTTTGTCACCTTTATCACCGTCTGAAATAAAAAACCCCGAGGTTTTAGTGACGTCTACGACTGACGTCAGTACTTTAATTTTCTGCGTATGAGGAACCTTCCTTTCAATACTAGTTGGATCTGTCGTACAAGTTTTCGTCTCTGTAATGAAACGGTTGTTTCCAGGTAGATCAGTTCCGATACCCAAAAGGTCACCAGTACATACCTACACTCTCAACCTGACACTTCTTTCGACTCGTGGTTTTTTAACTACGAAAACTTGACATTACAACCTCTTCTCAGAAGTCTCAGGGAACCTAACGTTTCTCTAGGTTGGTCAGGTAAGACTTCTAGTCGGGACCCACAAGAAACCTTCCTTACTACGATTTCGACTTTGAGGTCGTGAAACCGGTGGAGTACGCTTTTCAACTGAGTAACCTTTTCTGAGACTACGACCCTCCCTAACCCTCGTCCTCTTCTTCCCCTGCCGTCTCCTACTCTACCGACCTACCGTAGTGGCTGAGCTACCTTTCCCAAACTCACTTAAGGCCCTCTACCACTACCTGTCCCTCCGGACCACACGACGTCAAGTGGCCCAACGCTTCTCAACCTGTACTGACTCGCTGACTTGACTTAACTTGACGTAAAGTCTGAGAAAACAACTGATACTACCGACGAGGTAAAGAAAATTCCGTAAGGACGGGTGTCATCATCTATATTACTAGTAGACTCAATTTAAGTGGGTAAGGTCAAGTAGAATCAAGTGACTAAGGATCTTACAGTCACAAATGAGAACAGTAGCGGAAAACTGGTGAAGGAAGAACGGCACTGAGTACCTGGATTGTAAAATCTAAGAATACGTTATAACGAGAAATGTCGTAACTTGAAACGAAGATAGAGGTCAGGGTAAGTGTTGACCCACGACCAAAAAGAAACCGAGGTAGGGAAGTAAGAAAGACCTCAAAAAAGACGTGACTAGAGGTCCTCGTATAAACCATGGATGACTAGACCCCTCAAGTAGAAAGTCACAGGATAGAAAAACGAAAAAGTATGACAAGTACCCCGAGAGGTCCGTTCTTATGACTTCACTAAAGAGTAAGGGAAGAGGTCACCTGGTGCAAGACAGTCTGGAGAGACGGTACTTTCCAGGGTTTACTTGTGGACTTTAAATGTAGAGTTTCTTAATCCTTTTCTTATCTGTTTCGGGGTTTAATCATCTTCCCTCCTTGATTTTTCTTTAGTTTCGTCTTTGTTTATTTTGAATCTAATCTTTTCGTTATCTTTTATAGTTACTTTGACTCTCAACCGAGAAACCTTTATCTTTGTTTTAACTGTTTTGAAATGATCTGATGAGTTCTCTTTTTTCTTTCTTCCGAGTTTATTTTAGTCTTTACATTTACCCCTGTAGTTTTGAGCATGGTATCTTTACGTTTTTTAGTCTTCTCTGATAATACTTGTTAATATGTGGTTGTTTAACCTGTTGGATCTTCCCTACTATTTAAGGAGGTTTGTGTTTTGGATGGTTCTCACTGAGTACTCTTAATCTTATACACTTGTCTAGTTATTGTTCATTTCTTTAACTTGTTCGTCATTTTTTAAAACGCTGTTTCTTTTCGGGTCTTGGTTTACTAAAGTGTCCATTTACAATGGATCCTAGTTACGGTTAGTAAAAGTTTGAGAAGGTTTTTGAGAAAAATCAAGGAAGAAGTAGGACTTCTTCTCCCCTGTGAAGGTTTGAGTAATTGTTACGGTCGAAACGGTAATATGGTTTCAGTCTATTGTTGTTATGATCTTATCGTTTGATGACCGGTTATAGGAACTATTTATATTTAAGTTCATTAGAGTTGTTTTATGATCATTCGGTTCAAGTCTTCGTGTAATTTTCTTAGTCTTTGGTTCCCTCTCTCCGGTTCTACTACCTCATTCAGTAAAAAAAACACCTCTGTTTATGAAATAAAAGAAAACACATAAAGAATGCTAAATTTATGATTACTACTATTTTGTGATCTGTGTAACGAACTGTGTACCTTTTCTAGGTTAAGACCACCGTAAAGAATAATACAAAACCAATAAAACAAATAAGAATAAAACCCCTTACCCCTTTATTTTAGAGAACAATTAGGTGAGTTTTTCTTAGTACACGTAGTCCCAGGACTGTGTAGGTGCACCACGAAGGGTGGACGGATATCTATCTCTTGTATAAGAATCCGTGTCTGTTACCCTACCTCAGTTAGAGTGACCGATATTTATCCTCTGATACTACCGAAGTATACTACGTTCTTCCTCTTTTTAAACTCTGTTTATTTCGATCATACATGGTTTGAAGATACCTCACACCCATAAAATGTCTGGTCATAGTAACTTTTTCATAATATTTCTGTCTGTAATAATAAAGGTTGGGACGAAAATTTAACGATAGTTTTTGAATCCCCCGTCTTCTAAGACGCCTTCCAAGAGACATACCGTAAGAAGTCGAGAAATAAGGACTCCGACTTTTACTACCCCGATTCTTTCCCCCACTTCTGGCACATCCACCACCGGTACTCACACAATGACAGGTACCTTACCCCCGGGAACCCGAACTCCATCTACTCCCTCCGTTTTGGCATCACGTGCTGGTGATACCACTCCACCCTCTGTGTCCACCTCTTCCAGAACACGGCCGGGAGTCGCCTCCCCTAGGAGTCCTACCGTCGGTGCTACTTCTGTATCCTCTCCTGCTACTCCTTATTCGTCGGGTAGTCCCGGCACTGTGTCTGGTACTAGTGTGGGTCCCACTGTCTCCGGCAGGGGAAGGGTGTCCGGTCGAAGTTCTCCCTTTCGTGTACCGTCTTTTTTACCACCTAGAGTAATCTTGGTGTCTTCGACTCCACTTTTTATTAGTCACAGTGGTAGTAGGGGTACTGACTCGGTGGTCGGGTCCTGGTCCTGTGTTCTGCCCGTGTCAGTGCCCACGAGTACTCGTGCAACATCGCGTCCCCCACCGTCTACCGGTGCATCGCCAGCATCGGGTACTAGTACTCGTCCTTCCTCACCCACTTCGGTTTTCACTTCCTCTTCTTGTAGACCGACCGTGTCCGGTGTTTCCACTACCTCACTACCCACCTCTCGTACACTTGGTCGTATATTCCTCACTACCGTTGTCACTTGTCCTAGAGCCTCTACCTCTCCCGTGTGTCCTTCTCCATGTACCCCCACACCTCCGACGCGAGGGAGGTCTACCACGGGTACTACTCGTCCAACGGGTCGTCGCACTTGTCCATGTAGTCGTCCATGTCGTCCTTCTTCCACCCGTCCTCGACGACTCCCTTCAACCTCTTCGGCTACTCCTACTTAAGTCTGTAGTACGACATCAAAACTAATCTGTTCTTACGACGTAGACCACTCTAGTCTTTGTCTTACTTTAGTGTCACCAATTTTGTCTAACTAGTGTACGTCTTCTACCTTCTTGATCAATTTACTGTGGTGTTCCTCCGTTAGTCTGTTTAAGTTCCACCTAGTAAGGTGTCTTGTTAACTGGACCAGAGTAATTATTCGGTCCTAGTTCTTTTCCTATTTCTCTTTAAGTCCCCTGTATTGTTATTATACGTTACAACCCATGATCTAGTCTATGACTAAATCTATTCGATCAACATAAAACTTCCTTTATCTCTTCTAAAACTAACACCATCCCTATTTACTACTTCATGTTTGTTATAATTCACCAATAATAATTAATTAAAAACCAAAGGGACCACCGAGTCTACCATTTCTTAGACGGACGTCATACCCTCTGGACCCCACTACCGTTGTCACCCAACCCTTCTAGGGGACCTCCTCCCGTACCGTTGGGTGAAGTCTTAAGAACGGACCTCTTAGGGGTAACTGTCTCCTCGGACCACCCGATGTTAGGTACCCCAGTGTTTCTCGACCGGTACTGACTCACTGATTCTTCTCATGTATAATTAATTAAATAATTATAAAACAAACCAGATTAAAAAAACTGACACTTCCATTTATAATTATCAAATTTCTCTATGACTTTTTATTTTTCACTACTTTCATCTTTACTGTATAAATTTCAAGGTCGTTTATTTTAACCTCGGTACAAAAACAATCTGAGTCGTTTGTCAGAAATAGTCTAAGTGATAAGGTTCGTATCTCTTCGTATGTCCATAAAAGGGGTCACTCTGGATGATTCTGGTACCCCGTTTTGAAAGTCAAAATAAACTTTTAGTACCTATAACCATTAAAAAAAGTAAGGGGGAAAAGAAGGAGGACGACGACTATTGATTCATCACTAATAATCAAAAGACATTAAGAAAGAAACAAAACGGTAGGTATAAAGGATATATAAGATAAACAAGTACCTATAGATTTTCTTGTACACTGATTTATGTATTAAGTTTTTAATTTTTTTATTTCCATATGACTTTAAATTTTTTAAGTGTGTGTACGTGTGTGGTTCCTTGTTTCCTTATAAAGTACTTCCAATTTTCTTGTGGCATAGTTGGATGTACATATATTAATTGGATATATTTTTATATGTGAACTTACAATCTTTAATTATAAGTTATGTTGAAGTCACTTTATTAATATTTTATCTTTAATGATTAGTTATGATCTATCTATTCTTTAATTTCAACCTTTAAAAAATGTCTCAAGTCTTTACGTTAAACCCACAATAATTAATATTACGTGATATTATAAGTCTGTAATCGAGTATATATAAATTCGAGAAGTGTTTCGTTACAATTTGTACAAAAAAGTTCATGTATCTCCTGAAATATTGTTTTTAAATGGAATAAAAGTCTGTATCTCTTTAAGAGGTAGATGAAGTTTCATATTTATTATATATCTAATATTACACGATTTCAGCCTTTAGTAACCTCTTCCTTATCGAAAGGTTTAGGTATTCAATCCTCCTACATCATAATTGGAGAACGAAGTCATCATTCAGTATTTTATTTACTCTATAAATATTTTTTATTAAATTCGTAGTTTACAGTTAATTTTTATGGAACTCCCCTTATACGTTAATATATATATATATATATATATATATGTATATATATATATATATATATTTCTTTGAAATGGGTCTTTCCGTACGAATGATGTTGATTTTAGTTCACTACTTTTAATTATTCTATCTTTGTCCTCTTTTACGGTTACTCTTTCGTATTTTAATTTTAACCCTCTGTTGATATCTTTATATCTATAAATTTTACTTATTTTTATCATTCTTTTTACATTCAATTCTTTAACTTTATTTTCTACTTATTTAAGTGTCTTTGTATTTTAAGGTTTTGACCACGTTTTTCTTTTTATCTCTGGGATCCATAAGTTTTTGTAAGATTTCTTTAACTTTACAATTTTTAGAAGAGGAAAGATATTAATAGTCGGGGTCACCCAAATACTTACACGTGTATATGTAAAATCCTTGTTAACTAATTATAGAATATGTACAAGAAGTTTATTTTCTTTTTTCACCTTTTATAACTTTAGACGACTCGAATAAAGTAGTCCAATTACGTTAGAACTAAGATTTTAACCCATTTTTACAATATTCTTTATTGTCAATGACCGAGTGAAATGGATAGTTAAAAACTAAAACTTTAGATAAATACTGTAGCGGATTAGTTACTTTACTACATAATTTTAATCATTTAATACTAGTTCACCACAACCAAATAGGGTACTTACTGTTTTACCAAATCGTAGTACACCAAGTGTATTTATTTAATTTTTTTTATTACATTCATAAAACTGGTTCCTTTTTTACATAAAAGAATTTAATTTGAAGATAAAGACTGTAAAATTTACAAGTGCATTATTAACGGACATTGTACCCTCTGGTCTTAAGATAGGGACCCAGTCCTTCTAGACCTCTTCCCTTACCGTTGGGTGAGGTCATAAGAACGGATCTCTTAGGATACCTGTCTCCTCGGACGCCCGATGTCAAGTACCCCAGCGATTCTCAGTTTCTCCTAACTCGTTGATTATGAAGGAATGGAATGAAATCCGCATGTTGTATTACTAAAGTGTATACAAACAGATAAATACTAAAAATTTTCGGGGAAACGTTGTACTTTAACTTCCCCTGAAAGAATCGATCTATTTCTTACGTAGGATGTTTCGATCGTTTACCATATGATGCATCCCTGTAAATGTATGTAACAAAATATTAGTCCTTCTTCGGTTCCTATGAGTGACAGAGACGACCAGAAATTGTACCTTGACTTTCAATACTCGTCCCGATGTTCCTTTCTCTCCTTCCTCTGTGTCTGTCTAACTTCACTACTCTTGACTAGTGGACAGACCTTTCTAATCTATTAGTTCCACATTATGCAATCTTGATATCCTCTCACGTCACTACGTCTTCCGTTCTAATCGAAGGGGTTTGGTGTCAGTAAAGAACACGGGAATTTAGTCATCAATAGTAGTTTTAAATCAAAAATTCATTTTTCATTCTATTGTCAGAGTTCACTGTGTCTACTATATCTTTGTCAAGAGTTCGTAAAACCGGAGTCCTACGGAAATACGATTTTTTAATAACTCCGAGGATTTTCCGTAAACAATTCCACCTTACGTTGATAGTCAAAAAATGGTATAATCTATAATTTTGATCTTAGAAATTTTTATAAGTCATTAAGTCAAGTCAAGTCAGCGAGTCAACACAGGTTGAGAAACGCTGGGGTATCTGACGTCGTGCGGTCCGAAGGGACAGGTACTGGTTGAAACCTCAAATGAGTTTAAGTACAGGAAGATCAGCCACTACGGTAGGTTGGTAGAGTAGGGGACAGTAGGGGAAGAGGAGGACGGAAGTTAGAAAGGGTCGTAGTCCCAGAAAAGGTTACTCAGATAAGAAGCGTAGTCCACCGGTTTCATAACGTCAAAGTCGAAGTCGTAGTCAGGAAGGTTACTTATAAGTGTTGACTAAAGGAAATCCTACCTGACCAACCTAGAGGAACGTCAGGTTCCCTGAGAGTTCTCAGAAGAGTTGTGGTGTCAAGTTTTCGTAGTTAAGAAACCGCGAATCGAAAGAAATATCAGGTCGAGAGTGTAGGTATGTACTGACGACCTTTTTAGTATTTAAACTGATCTGCCTAGAAACAGACGTAAGTCATTAATCATGTGAAATTTTTGTTATCAATTAGATAATGTACAATTGTAATCATTCTATAAATATATTCCAACTAATGTTACAAGTCTTTGTAAATCACTCTTCTCACCAGAAAATAATGCACAAACTTTTATATAGATTACGGACGGAACTATCTTTTGTTGGATTACGGGTATAGATAAAGAAACAAATCAGACACAACCCGGTGGAGTACGCTTCTCAACTGAGTAACCTTTTCTGAGAGTACGACCCTCCCTAACCCCCGTCCTCCTCTTTCCCTACTGTCTCCTACTCTACTGACCTACCGTAGTGTCTGAGCTACCTGCACTCAGACTCACTTGAGGCCCTCTACCACTACCTGTCCCTCCGGACCGCACGACGCTAAGTACCCCAGCGTTTCTCAGTCTGTGCTGACTCGCTGACTTGACTTGACTTGACTTGACTTGTATAACAAAACCCGAAGGGACTACCAAGTCTACCCTTTTTTTAGACAAACGTCACGTTCTCTGGACCCAACCTAGGGACCCAACCCTTCTAAGGGACCTCTTCCTCTACCGATGGGTGAGGTCATAAGAACGGACCTCTTAGGGTACCTTTCTCCTCGGAACATCACAAAATCAACTTCATATACTAATTTTGTGTAGGTGTGTACATTAACCATTTTATTCCTGGATTACTGGATTTCTGGGGTCCTTTACAGAGACCCTGGGGATCCCTAAGAGTGGAACGAAACTTTTCGTGACATTAATGTTATAGATCTTTAATTGTATTTTATACGTTATGTAGATTTCTGAAATTTCGTAATTATTGTTACATCTTCCACTAGACTTATGAACTTTTGTCAGATGAGGGGACTTACTCAACTCGATTATAATAGTACTACAGTTCAAAAGGATTTAATGCAACGTGATCGTTAAGGTCCCTTAACTAACACTTACACTACTTTGGACGGATTTTAAAGAAGATTCTTAATTTAGTTATATTTTGATATTGTTTGAAAATTTTTAACTCATTTGTCCTCTCCATATAGGAGGACCTATTACTCTGTGTAATATCTCAGTATCAGTAAAGAATTTCACACTAGGACCTAATTTACCCGTGACTAATTTAACTAAGATACAGAGTCTTTTATCGGGACATACCAAGTTTTGAATTACATATATTTCCACCCTCGTGTTTAGTTGCCCCTTTATATTATAACGAACAATGAAAGGCCATCCCCTTTTACAAGTAAAATCCTTCGGTTCATTTAGACTTATAGACGGGTTCTTGTGTACATTTTCACCTTAGGTCTATATAAGTTCAGTACTGATACTTTATGGTTGATATGTAGATTATCCTCTCTCATGTGCTCGTAACTCCTCCCGTACCGTTGGGTGAGGTCATAAGAACGGTATAAGAACGAACCTCTTAGGATACCTGTCTCCTCGGACCACCGACGTCAGGAACCCCGACGTTTCTCAGTCTGTCCTGACTTCGTTGACTCGTACGTTTGTGAGTCCTCTCAATGAAAGAACTAAAATTTTTCGTGTTTTAAATTCCACTAGAAAAAAGTTTTTCTGTGTTTTTGTAGTTGTAATTCCTGAAAACAAGGTGTTTCCTTTAATATCCACTTCAATAGTCCGTCTACTTTGAAATACTTTTTATTAAAAGTGACACCCTTTGACAGCTACCTTACGATAGATCTTTTCGCTTGTTTCTCATTCTTAGAGTCATGTCCATACTCGTCTCTTTAGTACTTTTCTCAATGTGTCCGTTTACCTTTCTACGGGGCATTTTTCCTTGTACCCCTTTCTCCTTCCATCCTTCTCTCCTTTCCCACTACCTTAAAGTGGCATATTGATAAGTCAAGGGGTTTAATCTTTTGTGACACAACTGACCTAATACCCCTCTTTCCTTATGAGAACGTTACGACCACTCTTACATCTTACTACTTTTAAGTCTTATATGTACGAGACATGCGGTCGTTTAAACCGGGATTCACGAACAGAACTAAAGATTTTGGATAAATATCCCCTTGTAAATTCTCAAACGAGGAACATCGTAACGACATCACTTCCTTAACCCCTCTCCCCTCCATTCTTCCTAACCTACGTTTGTAACCTCGGAGTTTGTCCACAATCTATATGTGAATCGTCATATTTCCCTAAATTTCTTATTATAACTCACTTACTTCGTTTCTGACCCTACTTGAGAGATGGTATTAGGGAAAACCCGTGTAATTTTTAAATCATGTACTTTGATGAGACATACTTTGGTCTTGTCACTTACGTACAGTAACGACGACGACGATTCAGTGAAGTCAGCAAAGACTGAGACACACTGGGGTATCTGCCGTCGGGTGGTCCGAGGGAGTAGGGACCCTAAGAGGTCCGTTCTTGTGACCTCACCCAACGGTAAAGGAAGAGGTTACGTACTTTCACTTTTCACTTTCACTTCAGCGAATCAGCACAGGTTGAGAATCGCTGGGGTACCTGACGTCGGGTGGTCCGAGGAGGTAGGTACCCTAAAAGGTCCGTTCTCATGACCTCACCCCACGGTAACGGAAGAGGTTTACGTACAGTAATGTATGAACAGTTTTGGTAGCTCACATGTCTCTTTCTCACTTCGAATTACACCTGAACCTGAACCTGAACCTGTATTAATTGAAACCAATTAATTCTGCATAGAGATAACCAACTAGTTAACATTGTTTACCTGGTGTACTACGTTCTGCACTTTTATCTCTTTTGACTCGACCGTCTCCTCCAATTCACCCTTGGACGATATGATAGACTAGTCATAAAGATCTTTGGATTTTGATATTATTTTACTTCGGGTAAGTAAGTTCTTTAATTTTTTAATTAAATTTCCTAAATATGTTTGAACAGTTTTGTATATATTTAGTTTCTCATGTGTACTTCATAAAAATTTCACAAGCAGTTTTGTTTTTCCGTTACCCTACTTTCTTTCCCTTAATTAATTACTTTATACTCCTCCTAGAGCATGTTTGGTTACCACTAGTTTTCGGTATTTGACCTTTATAGTAACGAGTTTGGAGACGTGGACTTGAGGTAGTATTTTAATCTTCTTTTAAGATACTTATTAAACTCGGTGTAACGATAGGTCTCGAGGACTTGACCGAGACTCTGTCGGAAGGGTAGGGACTACATTGTCGGGGATCGGTAAAGTAATCCTGTAGCAGAGACTCTCAGGGGGTGTCATCGTCAGTAAACCTTGAACCTCCTGTGTCGTAGTAGACCTGTCACTCCTTGGACCGTCCTCAACCTCCACGAGAAAACTCACTCCTTCTGACGTAAACCCTGGACTTTTTGTGTAGGAGACTGGTGGATTAATTCGAGGGGTGGGTCTTCGGTTCTGTGACCGTAGTCGACGGAAGGTACGAAATAGGGAGGGAAGTGAGTCGTAAGAGAGAGGGATGGTTCATCAAGGTCGAGGGGACGTAGGAAGTCCGAGGTAGAGGAAAAAGGATCTGGTGACGGGGTCCAAGGAGGGTACAGGGGAAGAGACCGGGGTGAGATGAGACTGAAGATCCCACTTAAAAGACTTTATACGTGTCCTAGACGTCAATAGTCCGCGTCCCAAGTTTAAGTTTCTTGAAACGTCACAACTAGATGGGAGGGGCGGGGGGATGGGTTGGGAGATGACTCTCATGTGTCTCTTGACGGAAGCCACCCAGGTACTTTAAGAGGGTTCCCGAATCCACGAACACGAGTCAACATAGGTTGGGAAACGTTGGGAACCTAACATCGGACGGTCCGAGGAGACAGGTACCCTAAAAAGTCCGTTCTTATGACCTCACTCAACGGTAAAGGAAGAGGTCCCCTAGAAGAGATGGGTCCCTAGCTTGGGTGCAGAGGACACCGAGGACGTAACGTCCGTCGAAGAAATGGACGATTCGGTCACCCCTTCAGGTGTATTCCCGAATTTCAAATGGATTCTTTACATCAATAGTGACCGACTCTCTGACACAAGGAAGAAGGCTAGACCAAATGACAGTAGGAAGACATGGACTATGTAGTGGTCGACTGAGGTAAGATTTGAGCACCAGAGACTGGGGTCACCTCCTGAATCTGGGAGACCATTTGTGTGTTGAGTCAAGGGGGGTCCTCCGACTAAGTTGGAGGTGATGAAGAGGTCGGGGATGGAGTGGGGACGTCAGATAGAAAGGTGGAGGACGTACCACCTTGTGGTACTAAAAATTCCGACCGGAGAGGGTAGAAGAGATTATCCACCTGTCTTAAAGCAGAGGAAACCAGAGTACCTCCTCACGAACACGTGACCACGACTCGTTTGTAGTCTGTGTAGTGTCCTCACTTCGGACGAGTGTGAAGACAGAAGAGGTCTCGGAGGGGAGGTCCAATCGTCCCTGGTGAGACCCGTTCTCGTCCTGGTTCGTTGTTTCTGTTCTATTGGATCTTGTCCTAAAGAGTCGAAATCGTAATCACTACAAACAAAGACAAAGCGTTTGAAATTTGAAAAATAAAACATAACCCCATGTCGGTTAATTGTTACAACACCATCAAAGTCCCCTTGTCGCTTACTTAAGTCGGTACGTATATGTACATAGGTAAGAGGGGGTTACCGAAGGAACCACCAAATCTACCATTTCTTAGTCGGGTGTCACGTCCTCTGGGTCCAAATCAGGGACCCAACCCTTCTAGGGGACCTCTTCCTTTACCGATGTGTGAGATCATAAGAATGGACCTCTTAACGTACCTGTCTCTTCGGACCACCCGATACCCCAGTGTCTCAACCTACGTTAACTCGTTGATTGTGAAAGTGAAAATGAAAGTGACCGAAGTTAAGTGGTCTCCGGGTATCGTAGGAGAGGGGTGGTATTTAAGACTACCAGTTTTTCGAAGTCTAAACAGGTCTACAGGTGGTACCCCGTCTTAGTAGGACCCAACTGTTGACGACTGGATCTTCGACGTTTACTGTGAATTCGATTTACTCTTCTTTCCTGGGTCTCACCCGTTTTACTCTTCTGGGACTCGTCGAAAGGTTCTGGTTCGAGGAGGGAATGATGAGAAAAGGGGTCGGGGCCAGAGTAGGGGTCCGACTCTTCGTGACGAGTGTTACCATCTAAGACGGAGGCATCGAGAGACAGGACCAAAGGGAGACGCTCCCGACGGAGAAGGTTCTTTACCAGTCCTCCCCACTTGTCTTCGAGAGGACGAACAACGACAGTCGTCGCGGGGGTCCGTCCACACCTCACTCTGGATCTTCGAGGGTTTACACTATATGTTACACGAAATAGGGACGACGTCTGAGGTCGTCCGTCAAGGGTTCTCGTAGATGTACCTTGGTTGACGTTCCCGTCAGGAGTCACAGACCTCTCCGACTCGCTCTGGAGTCCCCCTCGAAGACCCTAGAAGTCAGAGTCGATACGTGTGTGTTGTCTCTAAGGGACGACGGAGGGAGACGGGTCACACTACCATCGGGGACGACTCCCGACTCGAGAATCAGGACCCCTATGTCCCGACCTATGTCTACAGGAACTGGGGAACCCCCCATTTCTTTCCCAGTCTCCCTTCAGTCCTGACCTCCTCGGATCTCATTCTTAGGTACCGACACGGGAACCCATTCCGGTTAACCTTTCGACAGCTCTTATTCCCACGAAACCTCGACCGAGGATCCCTCACCAAAGAGAACGTATTCCATTCATGAGTTACAGAAGATCGGTGTGACCTTTCGGGGTGGAGAGGAGAGGTATATGGAGACGAGATAGGGACAACAGGACCACTAGGTCCAGTCTTTCAGAACAATGACTCAGGTTCACACGGGACCTGATAGCGGTCTGTCCGGTTACTTAGACTCTCCACAACTCCGTCCCTTCTCTGAAATTAACCCCTCGGGCATCTGGGCCTTATACCGTCAGATCGTGGAGTTTTATTGGTAGAATAACCCTAGACCTACGGTCCAAGAAAATGTCTAATCTCTACTCCCCTACTCTCCTTCGTTTCATTTTTCCGGTAATTATAACGTTTGCAGAGGATCTTACTGTTCGGAGTCCACACAATTAAAGAAGGAAGGACGGTAAGTGACCACCTGTCCTCAGACTTTTTTTGTCGTGAAATCAAATTGTCAGTCCGTCTCTCCGTCCTAAGAGACATTGGTAAGACATACGAATGTTATTTTCGTTTGAGAAGGTCTTTTAACGTCCCCTTCCATTTGAAGGTTTGAGTAAGATACTCCGGTGGTAGTGGGATTATAGTTTTGGACTGTTTCTATGATGTTTTTTTCTTTTGATGTCCGGTTATAGTGACTACTTGTATCTACGTTTTTAGGAGTCGTTTTAAGATCGTCAGTCTTAGGTTGTTGTGTAATTTTTCTAGTATGTGGTACTGGGTCACCCGAAATAGGGTCCCTACGTTCCTGAGAAGTTATAGGTGTTTAGTTAGTTACATTAAGTGGTGTAATTGTTTAACTTTTTATTTTCGGTATACTAATAGAGTTATCTACGTCTCTTCCGGAAACTGTTTTAAGTTGTAGGCAAATACTATTTTTGAGAGGTCTTTCGTCCTTATCTTCCTTGTATGGAGTTGTATTAGTTTCGATATATACTGTTTGTGAGTCGTTTGTAATAGGAGTTGCCACTTTTTAACTTTCGTAAAGGGGATTTCAGTCCTTGTTCTGTTCCCACGGGTGAAAGTGGCGATGATAAGTTGTATCAAGACCTTCAAAACCGGTGTCGTTAGTCTCGTCTTTTTCTTTATTTTCCTTAGGTTTAACCTTTTTTTCTTCAGTTTGAGAGTGACAAACGTCTACTGTACTAGGAGATGTATCTTTTGGGCTTTCTGAGGTGGTCTTTTAATGATCTCGATTAGTTACTTATATCATTTCAACACCCTATATTTTAGTTGTGTGTCTTTAGGGAACGTAAGTATATTTGATTATTACTCTTTTATCTTTTTCTTTAATTCCTTTGTTAAGGTAAGTGGTAACGTTGCTTTTCTTATTTTATGAATCCTTATATAGATGGATTTCTTTGATTTCTGGATATATATCTTTTGATATTTTGTGACTACTTTCTTTAGTTTCTCCTGTGATTATCTACCTCTTTATATGGTACAAGTACCTAGCCTTCTTAGTTATATCACTTTTACTCATATGATGGGTTTCGTTAAATGTTTAAGTTACGTTAGGGATAGTTCGATGGTCGGTGTAAAAAGTGTCTTGATCTTGTTTATTAAAGTTCTAAACATACCTTTATGTTTTTTGGAGCTTATCGGTTTCGTTAGAACTCTTTCTTCTTACCTTGACCTCCTTAGTTGAACGGACTGAAGTCCGAGATGATGTTTCGGTGTCAGTAGTTCTGTCATACCATGACCGTGTTTCTGTCTGTATATCTAGTTACCTTGTTTTATCTTTCGGGTCTCTATTTAGGTGTGTGGATACCTGTGGAATAGAAACTGTTTCCTCCGTTCTTATATGTTACCTCATTTCTGTTAGAGAAATTGTTCACCACGACCCTTTTGACCAGTTGGTGAACATTTTCTTACTTTGATCTAGTGAAAGATTGTGGTGTGTGTTTTTATTTGTGTTTTACCTAATTTCTAGATTCACATTCTGGTCTTTGATATTTTGAGGATCTCCTCTTGTATCCGTTTTGTGAGAGACTGTATTTAGTGTCGTCCTAGGAGATACTAGGTGGAGGGTCTTAAGACCTTTATTTTCGTTTTTATTTGTTTACCCTAGATTAATTTTAATTTTCGAAGACGTGTTGTTTCCTTTGATATTCGTTCCACTTTTCTGTCGGAAGACTTACCCTCTTTTATTATCGTTTACTTCGTTGACTGTTTCTGAATTAGAGTTTTTATATGTTCGTTGAATACGTCGAGTTAAGGTCTTTTTATTTGCTGGGTTAGTTTTTTACCCAGTTTCTTGATTTATCTGTAAAGAGGTTTCTTCTGTATGCCTACCGATTGTTTGTGTACTTTCCACGAGTTGTAGTGAGTAATAATCTCTTTACGTTTAGTTTTGGTGTTACTCCATGGTGAAGTGTGGTCAGTCTTACAGACGCTGGGTTTTCAGATGTTCGTTATTTACGACCTCTCCCACACCACTTTTCCCTTGGGAGGATGTGACAACCACCCTTACGTTTGATCATGTCGGTGATACCTCTTGTCACACCTCTAAGGAATTTTTTAACGTTTATCTCAACGGAATACTGGGTCGTTAGGGTGTCGACCCGTATGTGTGACTCCTTTCGTCTTAACTTTCTCTGTACACATGGGGTTACAAGTAACGTGGTGACAAATATTATCGGTCCCGTACCTTTGTTGGATCTACAGGTAGTCGTCTACTTACCTATTCTTTCGACACCATGTATATGTGTTACCTCATAATNTTGATCATGTCGGTGATACCTCTTGTCACACCTCTAAGGAATTTTTTAACGTTTATCTCAACGGAATACTGGGTCGTTAGGGTGTCGACCCGTATGTGTGACTCCTTTCGTCTTAACTTTCTCTGTACACATGGGGTTACAAGTAACGTCGTGACAAATATTATCGGTCCTGTACCTTTGTTGGATCTACAGGTAGTCGTCTACTTACCTATTCTTTCGACACCATGTATATGTGTTACCTCATAATGAGTCGGTAATTTTTCTTATGTAAACTTAGTCAAGATTACTCTACCTACTTTGACCTCGGCTAATATGTCTCACTTCATTCGGTCTTTCATTTTGTGGTTATGTCATATAATTGTGTATATATACCTTAAATCTTTCTACCGTTACTACTGGGACATACGTTCTGTCGTTTTCTCTGTGTCTACACATATTACCTGAAAACCTGAGTCNACCTGAAAACCTGAGACACCCTCTCCCTCTCCCACCCTACTAAACCCTCTTACCGTAACTTTGTACATATGATAGTACATTGTTTGCTTAGCGGTCAGATACAGGCTACGTCCTATGTCGTACGAACCCCGACCACGTGCCACTACTGGGTCTCTCTACAATACCCCTCCCTCCACCCTCCCCCCAAGTACAAACCCTTGCGTACATGTGGGCACCACCTAAGTACAGTTACATACCGTTTTGGTTATGTCATAACATTTCATTTTATTCCATTTTTATTTTTATTTTTTTTTTCGTTACTTTCCGTTCAGTTTCTTTATCAAGGTGGTACCTCAGGCTTAACCGAAGGAGGGACGTCGTCAGACTGTAATCGTGTTCTGAGAAATACTGTTTTATACTTGTAAACTAGAAAACCAGAAATAGGGACCAAGGACTGAGAGTCAAGACCTTTGATAATCATAGAGTCCTCACTAGTTTCACAGAAAAAAATATGACTACTCTACTAATCAAAGACCTATGGGATTCCATCGAAAGACCCCTACCAGAGGTCTTTCTAGTTCCGTTCTAATTTTCCAACTTTGAAAATGGGGGTGAGGGAATCTAGAGGTCTTACTCCTCTCCTCCACGTCTAACTCAATCAGTGGTTTCCAGTTCCTAAATTAGTAAGTACTGAGACACTATTTTAGAAATATCTTTGAGGGATTTGTTGTCCTAAACCTCTCAAAGATCCTCTGTCAAAAATCCACCACTTGTGTCCTTCCACGATCCTTCCACACCACATAGGCCTCTTCCTGTCTTTGAGAAGTGAGGAATGGAACCTTAAATGGGATACGAAGGGAAGGTAAATAAACACGGATTCAACGTAGACCCATGACAAAAACGAAACCGAGGTAGGAAAGTAAGAAAGACCTTAATAAAGAGGTGACTAGAGGTCATCGTATAACCCGTGGATGACTGGACCCCTCAATGTAGTAAAACGGAAAAGTATGACAAGTACCCCAAGAGTTCCGTTCTTATGACTTCACGTTACAGTCCACGTACTTAGTTCCGTTTAACCTTCACCAGTTTGTTCTCTACCGTTCTCACTTGTAGCTGTAAGATCCTTAGTCGTTTGATATTACCTGACGACGTCTCTCCTTAGGGAATCTTCTTTACCTCATCGGTAGTATCAGTTGTCTTATCAGACTTTACGTCATGAACCTACGTCAGACTTTTTACTGTCTTACTAGACACAAACAAAGGTTCCGTTTGGTAAGTTATAGTGTCATTAGGTTCAGATACGGGGTTGGTCATTGCGACTTCTTCGACTTCAACTTGCCGAGATACTTCTGGATGTTCTGGAAGATCTTGATTGTGAGTTTTTTCTACAGGAAAAGTAATATCCCCTGGCCTTACGTTTTCATCCTTCAGTTCTTTGTGGACCTCATTGTCCGTTTAAACCGGAACCTTGCATCTTACTTCGTCCCGTTTCCGATTATCTCAAAACGGTTCTTTTACGTGACCAGTATCGTTTGTGGGAGAAGGTTGTTGTGTTCTCTTCTGAGATGAGATGTGTACCTGTAGTGGTCTACCAGTTGTGACTTTAGTCTAACTAATATAAGAAACGTCGGTTTCTACCTCTTTGAGATATGTCAGTCGTTTTTGTTCTGGTCCTTGACTGACACCGAGTCTAGTACTTGAGGAATAACGGTTTAAGTCTGAGTTTAACTTCTTTCATCCCTTTTGGTGATCTGGTAAGTCCATACTGGATTTAGTTTAGAGAATACTAATATCTCACCTTCACTCTTTATCTAAATTCCCGGATCTAGACTATCTCACGGACTACTTGATACCTTACTCCAAGTACTATAACATGTCCTCTGTCCCTAGTTCTGGTAGGGGTACCTTTTGTTTACGTTTTTTCGTTTTACCGACAGACCCCTCCTGAATGTTTATCGACACTTTTCTTCTCTTCACTTTTCGTTTCGTCTTTTCCTTTCTATATTCGTAGACTTACGTCTCAAGGTTTCTTATCGTTCCTCTCTATTCATTCGAAAGGAGTCACTAGTTACGTTTCTTTATCTCCTTTTCTTGTCTTACCCTTTCTGATCTCTAGAGAAGTTCTTTTAATCTCTGTGGTTCCCTTGTAAAGTACGTTTCTACCGGAGTTATTTCCTATCTTTACCATCCCTGGATTGTCTTCGTCTTCTATAATTCTTCTCCACCGTTCTTATGTGTCTTCTTGACATGTTTTTTCTAGAAGTTCTGGTTCTATTAGTGCTACCATACTAGTGAGTAGATCTCGGTCTGTAGAACCTTACACTTCAGTTCACACGGAATCTTTCGTAGTGATGCTTGTTTCGATCACCTCCACTACCTTAAGGTCAACTCGATAAAGTTTAGGACTTTCTACTACGACACTTTCACGACGTGAGTTATACGGTCGTTTACACCTTTTGAGTCGTCACCGGTGTCCTGACCTTTTCCAGTCAAAGGTAAGGTTAGGGTTTCTTTCCGTTACGGTTCTTACGAGTTTGATGACGTGTTAACGTGTGTAGAGTGTGCGATTATTTCCTTATGAGTTTTAAGAGGTTCGGTCCGAAGTCGTTATGTACTCGACACTTGAAGGTCTACAAGTTCGACCTAAATCTTTTCCGTCTCCTTGGTCTGTAGTTTAACGGTTGTAGGTGACCTAGTACCTTTTTCGTTCTCTCAAGGTCTTTTAGTAGATAAAGACGAAATAACTGATACGGTTTCGGAACTGACACACTTAGTGTTATTTGACACCTTTTAAGAAGTTCTCTAGCCATATGGTCTGGTGGATTGGACGGAGAACTCTTTAGACATACGTCCGATCCTTCGTTGTCAATCTTGACCTGAACCTTGTTGCTGACCAAGGTTTATCCTTTTCCTCATGTAGTTCCGACATATAACAGTGGGACGAATAAATTGAAGATACGCCTCATGTAGTACTCTTTGCGACCCGACCTTCTTCATGTTCGACCTTAGTTCTAACATTCCTCTTTACAGTTATTGGAGTCTATACGTCTACTGTAGTGGGAATACCGTCTTTCACTTCTCCTTGATTTTCGGAGAATCACCTTCACTTACACCTCTCACTTTTTCAACCGAATTTCGAGTTGTAAGTCTTCCGCTTCTAGTACCGAAGGTCAGGGTAGTGAAGTACCCTTTATCTACCCCTTTGTCATCTTTGTCACAGTCTGAAATAAAAAAACCCGAGGTTTTAGTGACGTCTACCACTGACGTCGGTACTTTAATTTTCTGTGAATGAGGAACCTCTTTTCAATACTGATTGGATCTATCGTATAACTTTTCGTCTCTGTAATGAAACGGTTGTTTCCAGGTAGATCAGTTCCGAAACCCAAAAGGTCACCAGTACATACCTACACTCTCAACCTGACACTTCTTTCGACTCGCGACTTCTTTCGACTCGCGACTTCTTAACTACGAAGACTTGACACCACAACCTCTTCTGAGAACTCTCAGGGAACCTGACGTTCCTCTTGGTTGGTGAGGTAAGACTTCCTCTAGTCGGGACCCTAAAGAAACCTTCCTGACTCCGATTACGACTTTGAGGTCATGAAACCGGTGGATTACGCTTCTCAACTGAGTAACCTTTTCTGAGACTACGAACCTCCCTAACCCCCGTCCCCCTCTTCCCCTGCTGGCTCCTACTCTACCGACCTACCGTAGTGACTTAGCTACCTGCGCTCAGACTCACTTGAGGCCCTCTACCACTACCTGTCCTCCGGACCGCACGACGCTAAGTACCCTAGTGTTCTCAGTCTGTGCTGACTCAGTGACTTGACTTTAACGTAGAAGAAGTTATTGTTTGATCATGGATCCACCGGGCCACCACTTCTTAGGCGAATTGGTACGTCTTCTGTGTCTAAACTAGGGACCCGGATCTTCTAGGGGACCTCTTCTTTCAACGTTGGGTGAGGGTATAAAAACGGACCTCTTAGGGTACCTGTCTCCACGGACCGTCCGATGTCAAATATCCTAGTGTTTCTCAGTCTGTACTGACTGTCTGACTGACCCGTGTGTGTTGCCGTTACTTTCTTTGAAAGACTTAAGAGATTTAGTAACATTGTTTTACATCTTGGACTTTCGCCCCCCACCCAACACCTTTGTAGGTCGAAAGATCGGACCTGACCACCGACTTCACCCTCGCAGAACACCTTGACTCGGGACGTGGACACTTAAGACTGTGGTCGAGGTCCTTCAACGAACACGTACACACGAGTGAGGGAGTAAACGTAGACTAAGAAACGTTCGGATACCTGACAACGGGTGGTCCGAGGAGACAGGTGCCCTAAAAGGTCCGTTCTTCTGTCCTCACCCAACGGTAAAGGATGAAATCCACTAGAAGGGTTGGGTCCCTAACTTGGGGACAGAGTCACAGTCTTGACTTGATATCCTTTGGTGACTACAGGTCTCTCAAACCTCTTGACTAGGAAACACATCTCTATCTTCGGTGTGCAAATTACAGTATTCACAAGTCGTTGCGACAGACGAGTCGGAGACATTAGTCGGAGTTTAGACCGGTGAGTTGAGTAGGTCCTACGGGAGTCTATAGAGGGGAGGTGGAGAGACGTGGTGAGAGATGTAGAGGGGTGGAGGTGAGGACGGGAGTCGTCGAATGAGGGGAGTGTTGTAAGTCTTTCTCGAGAGGTGTTTCTTCTTAGACTGGGACGACGAACACGACCTTTGGTTGACGACCATGTTGGTGGAACCTTTTGACTAACCGTCATAGATAACGTCCACTTAACATCTAGAAGTGATACTAAGTCATTAATGTGTAGATCCATGTCTGAGTTCTCTTGTCGTGTATTTATAATAGGTGATGTCCTGTACAAAATTTGGAAGTGTCGTTACGGTAAGTATCCTTGGGGTCTCACCTTTGTTGGGTTTACAGATACTTATACAAGTATAGTATCTTATAACATGTTGATAAAAAAAACATTCACATAAATTTTATAAATGTCCGTTACGTCACCAAACTGTATAAATATATAATATTTTGTTAGTGACTTTATTCTAGTCATGTCAAGTCAGTGAGTCAGTACAGACTGAGAAACGCTGGGGTCCTTGACGTCGTACGGTCCAGAGGGACAGGTAGTGGTGAGGGTCTCAAGTGGGTTTGGGTACAGGTGACTCAGTCACTACGGTAGGTTGGTAGAGTAGGAGACAGCAGGTGAAGAGAAAGTCGGGAGTTGGAAGGGGTCGTAGTTCCAGAAAAGTTTACTCAGTCGAGAAACGTAGTCCACCGGTTGCATAACCTCAAAGTCGAAGTTGTAGTCAGGTTACCTGTGGGTCCTGACTAGAGGAAATCCTACCTGACCAACCTAGAGGAACGTCAGGTTCCCTGAGAGTTCTCAGAAGAGGTTGTGGTGTCAAGTTTTCGTAGTTAAGAAGTCACGAGTCTAAAGAAATGTCAGGTTGAGAGTGTAGGTATATACTGGTGACCTTTTTAGTATCGGAACCGGTCTACCTGAAAACAACTGTTTCATTACAGAGACGAAAAATTATACGACAGATTCAACCAGTATTTCAAAGAAGGTTCCTCATTCGCAGAAAATTAAAGTACCGACGCTAGTGGTAGACGTCACTAAAACCTCGGGTCTTTTTATGTCAGTCGATGACAAAGGTGACAAAGGGGTAGATAAAAGGTACTTCACTACCCTGGTCTACGGTACTAGAATCAAAAGACTTACAACTCGAAATTCGGTTAAAAAAATGAGAGAAGAAAGTAAAGGTAGTTCTCCGAAAAATCAAGGAGAAGTGAAAGACGGTATTCCCACCACAGTAGACGTATAGACTCCAATAACTATAAAAGGGCCCCAGGTCGGGGACACCTAGGTCCCATTAAGTTTCGTCCCTACCTCGGTCACAGGATCCTTCTTTTGAATAAATTAATGTCTATATATCTCTCTAATCTTTACCTATCACATCATCCTTTATAACCACCTCTTTTTCTCCGACTTATTGAACCAAATGCACCCTATGGTTATGTTAAAGTTCTGTTCCTTAAACGTGGTAGATGCAACCCGGTGGCCGCGGTGAACTTATAGCCTTCCACGGGAAGGAACCCGAGGAAGAACGCACCTTGAATTTTCGGCCCCGTTCATTCATCTGTACCACTCGTGGGTGCGAGGTCTACCCTTAAGTCGGTCTTTTTACCCCTCGTTCTTTCTTTGCTGTGTCCCCTTAGTCAGAAAGGTCTTTGACTAGGCTAAAGAAATAAAAATCCAAACGAATATATGGAAAATAATATGTATCCCTACTTATGTCTCAGTGTGCCCCCAGTCGTCAGGACTGGAAATAGTTTTAGTCGACGAAGTGTATTTACATATTTTTATCCAGAATCCCGAAAATGTAGTAGAAGGCCGGTACTCCGGACGACTGTAAAATGCTGGGAAAGAAAGACTATTACCAGTCAATTGGTCTTTTGAATAAAAAAGGTTCCCACAAAAAAAATGATTTGGTCCGCGGTAGGAGACTTCCATCGTCTATTTCAATGTAAGGATATCCCACTCCCACATCACCCAATGTCAGTTCTTTCCTTAAATAAATTGGATTCAATTGTACTGATTAGAATTTCCAATTATGAATAAAGAGGATATACGATCAATATAAGTAATATTCCCGTCCCTTATACCTCTAAATCGTCGTTTGTAGTCGGGTTGTTTACTTTTGAGAAGGGGTTACAAGGGGAATTCTAGATAAATCAGAATTCTATCAGTATTTCAATGTAAAAATGTATCGTTCCTGTGTCACTAAATATTGTTTCATGTTACTAGATATTGTTTTCTCTTTTAAGTAATTGAGTTTTTCAGATCATAACGATTGTAGTTTTTGATGATACAAAGGAAAATATAAGGTTTATGTAATTATGTAAGGGTCCACGGATTCCTATACCTCCGGACCACCGTTAGTAACTGAGTTTTTACTCTTTTCGGGATACGATTAATTCTAAAAGTTTTATAAGGTCTGAGAGACACGACAAATACCAACTCTCCATCATTTGTTAGTACACGTATCACCGTCCTCATACCTATCAGGACAGTGTGTTTGATCAGACGGTCGTCTCTCCAAACTGGACTCTGTGGGAACAGTGTGAGTCCCGTCCCTTAATCGTCGTTAAAAACCGTGTTGTTTACTTTTTGTGAAGTGGTTATATTAAGGATTGGTTGGGTGATATGATTATTAAAGATTGAAGGGGTTTATTAGACGGAAATCATTCAGATTTTGTAGAGTACGGAGAGTACCAACCCTCCGACATTTGTTAGTGTACACCGGTTACTTGGACTTGTCCGTCCGATCTATTGGAAGTCTCCTCAAGCATTCAACTTTGTGAGAACAGTACGGGTCCTTAAAAATAACTGAATCTCGACATTCAATTGAGGAAGAGGCTCTATTTACCACCACCCCCCAGTCGGGGGGCATTTCAGTCTCCATTTCCTCTCTCGTATTTTGTCAGTTCATCCGTGATACCAAAACCCCCATCTACGAGCCTTTCCCCCAAAGGACTCCGAGCTAGAGCGGAAACGTATTACGGCTCGGAGGAAGGAGTACTGGAAACGTTTCCCGCCTCAAGGAGTGTGACCGAGGCCCGTTATAAAGAGGGATGTTAGAACTAAGATCGACCATAAGGAGATCGGGTCACAAAGAGTACTACATGAGACGTATATTCAATTTATTCGTCCACTGTTATATGTCGGAACTGTATAAGGAAAAGGATAAACCTTGGTCAGACAACAAGGTACAGGTCAAGATTGACAACGAAGGACTGGACGTATATGCAAAGAGTTCTCCGTCCAGTTCACCAGACCATAAGGGTAGAGAACTTCTTAAAGGGTGTCAAATAACACTAGGTATGTCAGTTTCCGAAACCGTATTAGTTATTTCGTCTTTATCTACTAAAAGACCTTGATAAAACGAAAAAGGTACTAGGTCACCTACAACCGTTAAACTAGAGACCAAGGAGACGGAAAAGATTTTGGTCGAACTTGTAGTCCCTCAAGTACCAAGTGCATAACGACTTCGGACCGAACCTCTTGAAACTCGTAATGAAATGATCGCACACTCTACTCACACTAACACACCATCAAACTCGTAAGAAACCGTAACGGAAAGAATCCTTAACCTTACTTTTGACTGTAAAAGGTCAGGACACCGGTGACAACTCAAAAGGTTTAAACGACCATAGAACTTACGTCGTGAAAGTGTCGTGGTAGAAAGTCCTAAACTTTATCAAGGTGACCTTAAGGTAGTAGAGGTGATCGAAACAAACATCACTACGAAGGATTCCGGGTGAACTGAAGTGTAAGGTCCTACAGACCAAGATCCACTTACTAGTGCGGTAGCACTAATAGACCCAGCACTTCTATAAAAAAACACTTCAAGAAGACACATAAGAACGGTGGAGAAGAATTATAGAAGACGAAGACANTACTAAAAGACCTTGATAAAACGAAAAAGGTACTAGGTCACCTACAACCGTTAAACTACAGACCAAGGAGACGGAAAAGATTTTGGTCGAACTTGTAGTCCCTCAAGTACCAAGTACATAACGACTTCAGACCGAACCTCTTGAAACTCGTAATGAAATGATCGCACACTCTACTCACACTAACACACCATCAAACTCGTAAGAAACCGTAACGGAAAGAATCCTTAACCTTACTTTTGACTGTAAAAGGTCAGGACACCGGTGACAACTCAAAAGGTTTAAACGACCATAGAACTTACGTCGTGAAAGTGTCGTGGTAGAAAGTCCTAAACTTTATCAAGGTGACCTTAAGGTAGTAGAGGTGATCGAAACAAACATCACTACGAAGGATTCCGGGTGAACTGAAGTGTAAGGTCCTACAGACCAAGATCCACTTACTAGTGCGGTAGCACTAATAGACCCAGCACTTCTACAAAAAAACACTTCAAGAAGACACATAAGAACGGTGGAGAAGAATTATAGAAGACGAAGACAAGTCAAGTCAAGTCAACGAGACACCACAGGTTGAGAACCACTGGGGTACTTAGTGTCGTGCGGTTCGGAGGGACAGGTGGTGGTAGAGGGCTTCAAGTGAGTCTGAGTGCAGGTAGCACAGACACTATGGTAGGTCGGTGGAGTAAGAGCTAACAGGGGAAGAGGAGGACGGGGGTTAGGGAGGGTCGTCAATTGACAAACGTACTCCACCGGTTTCATGACCTCGAAGTCGAAATCGTAGTAAGGAAGGTTTCTTTAGGATCCCAACTAGAGAAAGTCTTACCTGACCAACCTAGAGGAACGTCAGGTTCCCTGAGAGTTCTCAGAAGAGGTTGTGATGTCAAGTTTTCGTAGTTAAGAAGTCCCGAGTCGAAAGAAGTGTCAGGTTGAGAGTGTAGGTATGTACTGGTGTCCTTTTTGGTATCGGAACTGATCTGCCTGGAATCAGCCGTTTCATTACAGAGACGAAAACTTATATGATAGATCCAACCAATATTGAAAAGAAGGTTCCTCATTCGCAGAAAATTAAAGTACCGACGTCGGTGGTAGACGTCACTAAAACCTCGAGTTTTGTTATTTCAGACTGTGAAAAAGATGATAAAGGGTACTTCACTATTCTGACCTACGATACTAGAAGCAAAAGACTTACAACTCGAAATTCGGTTGAAAAAGCGAGAGGAGAAAGTGAAGGTAGTTCTCCGAAAAATCGAGGAGAAGTGAAAGACGGTAATCCCACCACAGTAGACGTATAGACTCCAATAACTATAAAGAGGGCCGTTAGAACTAAGAACGAACACAAAGAAGGTCAGGTCACAAAGAGTACTACATGAGGCGTATCTTCAATTTATTCGTCCCACTGTTATATGTCGGAACTACATAAGGAAAAGGATAAACCTTGGTCAGACAACAAAGTACAGGTCAAAATTGACAACGAAGGACTGGACGTATGTCTAAAAAGTTCTCCATCCAATCCACCAGACCATAAGGGTAGAGAACTTCTTAAAAGGTGTCAAATAACACTAGGTATGTCAGTTTCCGAAACCGTATCAGTTATTTCGTCTTTATCTACCAAAAGACCTTGAGAGAACGAAAAAGGTACTAGGTCGCCTACAACCGTTAAACTAGAGACCAAGGAGACGGAAAAGATTTTGGTCGAACTTGTAGTCCCTCAAGTGCCAAGTACATAACGACTTCGGACCGAACCTCTTAAAACTCGTAATGAAATGATAACACACTCTACTCACACTAACACACCATCAAACTCGTAAGAAACCGTAACAGAAAGAAACCTTAACCTTACTTTTGACTGGAAAAGGTCAGGACACCGGTGACGACCCAAAAGGTTTAAACGACCGTATAACTCACGTCGTGAACTAGGGACAGAGGACATATTACAGTGTTTAGAGGCAGGTATCAAGTAGTCCGTGAGACAGATAGTCTAGATCCGGGAATTTAGATAAAGAGTGAAGGTGAGATATTAGAATTCCCTAAACTAAATCCAGTATGGACTTACCAGATCGCCAAAAGGGATGAAAGAAGTTAAACTCAGACTTAAACCGTTATTCCTCAAGTACTAGACTCGGTGTCAGTCGAGGACCAGAACAAAAACAACTGACATATTTCGAAGAGGTAAAAACCGACGTTTCCTATATTAGTTAGACTCGCAATAGAGAAGTATAAAAGAAAATCGTAGAGGTTTACGAAACATTAGGTGACCCGATGGGTCTACCGTGATCACCATTACTTATATGAATGGTCACGTCCTCTACGTTCTCTGTACCCAAGTCAGGGACTTATCCTTTCTAGGAGACTTCTTTCTTTACCGTTGGGTGAGTCGTAAGAACGGACCTTTTAAGACTATCTCCTCGGACCGTCTCTGGGGGACCAGGCACCCCAGTGTTCCTCACCCTATACTGACTCACTGACTTGTGTCGTGTGTGTTGTGTGTAAGAAACTTAATGGTTAATGAATTTAAAGATCATAATTTGCCATATCACTCTGATGAGACAAATAATCTTTCGTCTCGTAGATTCGAATCAAGAGTGCACATGGACTAAACTAAGAGTAAAGAGTCTCGTCGACTCTACTCCTTTCTGGTGATAAGTACATTTGTAAAGTTCAAGTGTCTACCGGTCGGTTCAAAACTACGTACTCCGTCCCACGAGACCCGACCACGTGACCCTACTGGGTCTCCCTACACTACCCCTCTCTCTTCCCCCCCCCACCAAGTCCTTCCCCTTGTGTACATGTAAGTACCGACTAAGTACAGTTACATACCGTTTTTGGTGATGTTATAACATTTCATTAATCGGAGGTTAATTTTATTTATTTAATTTTTTTATTTAAGTAACGATGTAACTTGATCGACAATGATAATGGAAGTGTAACATCCCGGTCACTCTAATTACTGTTCAAAACCTTTCAAAATTCGTCCGGAGAACGACAAAATCTATTGTTTTTCATACGTGTTTTACATATTATGAACTAAAATTCTAGAAAATTAGTGTTTTTTTAGTGTCAATTAGTAATAAATCGTGTAGAATGTCTTATAACTATTATTTCAATCCATTGTTTTTATAACATAAGATCGGTGGTTTGATAAAAAATCGAACACATTATTATCTTAAACCCTAATTTACGACTAAAATAGTTACATTGTAATTTACAAAATCCTGTTTTTTTTTTCGATACCACGTATATGTGTTACCTTATAATGAGTCGATAATTTTTCTTCCATAAACTTAATCAAGATTACTCCACCTACTTTGACCTCGGATAATATGTCCCACTTCACTCAGTCTTTTTTTGTTTGGTGGTTATGTCATATAATTGTATATATATATATATACACATATACCTTAAATGTTTCTACCATTACTACTAGGATATACACTCTGTCATTTTCTCTGTGTCTACATTTCTTGTCCGAAAACCTGAGACGCCCTCTTCCGTTCCCACCCTGCTAAACTCTCTTATCGTAACTTTGTACATATAATAGTATACACTTTACCAAACGGTCAGGTCCAGCTACGTACTATGTTCCACGAACCCCGACCACGTGACCCTACTGGGTCTCCCTACCCTACTCCTCCCTCCACCCTCCCCCTAAGTCCTACCCCTTGTATACATGTGGGTACCGACTAAGTACAGTTACACACCGTTTTTGGTGATGTTATAACATTTCATTAATCGGAGGTTAATTTTATTTATTTAATTAAATGTTTTTCTTCAAGTTCGGTTTATTTTATTTTTAACTACCTGGGGATAACGGTACCTCTGTTCGAGAATCTCCCCTTGAGTTGTAAAACGTACAACAACGACAACAAGTCAGTGAGTCAATACAGACTGAGAAACGTTGGGGTTCCTGACGTCGTGTGGTGGACAAAGTATAAGGTCTTTGGGGGTCAATGTAGATTGGGAAGTCCCAAGTGGTCTGTATGGTGACACACGTTTACGTGGTACGGATACAGTGAGAATTGAAAAACGAACGACAGAGAAGAAGGATCTTTGAGGAGAGGGTAGACACATGGAGTGACCTAGTGTGGAGGAATGGGAAGTCCAGAGTGAAATTAGTAGTGAGGGTAGGTCTTTGGAAACAATTCGGTGTCTGGTCAGAGAGCAGATGACAATCGAGAGTGTCCGAGAATCCGAAAGGAGTAGTGTGGACACTACAGTGGAAACCAATGTACTGTCGAAGGGGTGACCCGGTATTCTTCTACTCACAACTTTCACTTTCACGATCACTGAGTCAGCACAGACTGAAACACTGAGGTAGGTGGCATCGGGAGGTCCGAGGAGACAGGTACCCTAAAGGGTCCACTCTTGTGACCGTAACCAACGTAAAGGAGGAGATCTAACCCTAGAAGGGTTAGGTCCCTAGTTTGGGGTCAGAGAACGTAACGTCCACCTAAGAAATGGTAGACTCAGTAGTCCAGTTGAGACAGGAACCAATAACGACCTATGATCACGGATTTCACAAAGGTGTAATTTATTAATAAATTATTCGAAAACACTGATACATTTATTCCCGTTCACGACATTCACAACGTTTCTTTTCGTTTAAGACTGAAATACACCCTTGACAAAGAAACTGAACAAAAAGTAACGAACAATAATATTAGTATGTGTTACTGGACGGAGTCACTTAGGACGGGGTACGGACTGACAATTTCACGGAAACAAGTCTTAGAACAGGTGGACGTCTACCGTCCTTCCTTCTATAATTGTGTGGGGAACGGACTCCGAACGGTAACATCCTCTACAAACGTTCTAATTACCGGAAAAATGAAACAAAGGAAGGGAACCGAGTAGAGACTAGATATTTTCTTGGACCGTAGGTCTGAGGTATCTTACCAATATTACTCTGTAATCAGACAGGGCCTAGATTCTTTAAAACCTCTTGTACTGTACCGAGTGTATACATGTAACTATAGTCCAAAGGAGTCGAGTTGTCTTCACTCTTTCCTCGACCCTCTCCCGGTATGTAAGACAGTTTTTTTCTTGACGACCCGAAGTACCTGAGTAAGAAGTGACTACAGAGACCATGGGTCTTCAGTCTCTTCTTTTCCTGGATAGTATATCAGAGTCCCTACCTCTCCTCTATCCAGTCCACGTCCCCGAGACAAAGAAGAGTGTCTAGGGGAACAGGTCTACTGGCAAGATGTCCTTCATTAGGATCACTGATACTACCTCGTAGAACCACGTTAGAAGTCTAAGAATCCGTAACAAACAAGGGTTACAATTGTATAGAGACTTCCCTGTGTCTATTGACATCCGTCCCTTTTTTTATAAGGGAGAACTGAGGTCCTAATGTCTATACTAAAACAGGGTAGTTTCGTTTTAAGACCAGAGTAACTATTGATTCTAAGTTTTTCCTTAAGAGTTGAGTATCGTGTAGAGTCTCGTCGGTTAAACAGTTGGAGTGATCGAAAAGTCAACTTTGACCCTGAGTCTTTCTCCTTCATTAGCACACATCTAGGACGACAAAGTAGATACGTCAGACAGTACCAAGAAGGAGACTTAAAGGTCGAGCACCAACAGAAAGAATACCACACACACCACGTTAATGGAATTAACAGACGTTGTCGGACTTTGATTTAGGACCTTGGTCGAAACACTTCAACCTGTTTACTGAACAAAAACGACTTGAAGTTAAAGGGGAAACCACTTTCTGGTTAATCATTCCTGTCTTTCAGGACACGTACATGTTATGTATCCTATATAATCCAGGAACCAGACAGTTCAGGTCCCGTGGTTCTGAGAAACCCCTCTACACTATTGAATACTGTTGGAGGTCACTCTCAACTCACGGGACCGGCATGTGTGTGTGTGTGTGTGTGTGTGTGTGTGTGTGTGTGTGTGCGTAAAATCTAATCGAGACCGACACACTGGAACGTATAATAGTTTAAATGGATTGGAGTCAAAGGAAACCACCTTGTGTCACCATTTTTATCCTGACGTGGAATATCAAACAACACTCCTAAGTTCCTCAATTACACACTTGTCACGGACTGTGTATCCTTCATGAGTGTCTTCCCCAAGATCCTCATACTATTGTCCCGTAACATGAGACAGAAGGAAAGGTCCCTTTATATATATCGGAAGTTGTGTAGAACTCCTGGTCCGAGACCTTATCAGTGTCCTAGTGTCTCTACTTAATCCACGGTAAAAAAGAAAAGTGTTGTGAGGGTAAAACAGTCTCCTGGACTGGGTACTCTTATTTCGTGTGATTCACACCACACGATCCTCTACAACTTTTTATTGCTTCCTCCCCATAAAATAACCGTCGTATTCCTTAGTCATCCCCAAGGGGTTCTCCTACTTCTTTTTCAGTTCGGTGGTTCTTGCGGTTTATTTTCATTTTACCATACTCTCACGTTTCATACCCGATTTCCTTATTCTTCTCCCCGGGACTCCCTCTACCCCAGGAATTCGAAGGTGAATGGAAAGGAGTACAAGTCTCGACTCTCTATTTGGTCTAAGTCGGAAACACTTACAAACTCTCTCGAGGACCGGAATCTAAAGTGGAGCGGTCGAAGTACTTCGGAATAACCTTCTGACCCGACGTAGAGACGTTTGAGTAAGATCCAAGACTCGGACAGAAGTCGATATCATCGTCGAAATGAGACCTCAGACTCGACGGGATAATGGTGTCGTAATAAGACCCTCTGAGATGAGTCGGAAAGCTGAGTGACTGGTGTGGTGGAACGGAGGTATTTAGAGTGTGTACTGAGAAAATTGAGTTGTACCTCGGGTGGTATGTTCTATAGGTATACCAATAACAACAAGTCAACATTTCAACACAGAATGAAAAATCGTTGGGGTGTCTGACGTCGTGTGGTCGGAGGAGACAGGAGGTGATAGAGGGTCTCAAACGAGTCTAAGTACAGGTAACTCAACCACTACGACAGGTTAGTAAAGTCGTCGGGCAAAGAGGAAAACGGGAGTTAGAAAGGGTCCTAGTCCCATAAAAGGTAACTCAGTCGAGAAACGTAGTTCACCGGTTTCATAATCTCGAAGTCGAAGTCGTAGTTAAGTAGGTTATAAGTCCCGACTAAGGAAATCCTAACTAACAAAACTAGAGGAACGACAGGTTCACTGAGAGTTCTCAGAAGAGGTTGTGGTGGTAAACTTTCGTAGTTAAGAAGTCACAAGTCGGAAGAAATACCAGATTAAGAGTGTAGACATGTATTAATGACCTTTTTGACAACGAAACTGATATACCTGGAAACAACCGTTTTACTACAGAGACGAAAAATTATACGACAGAGTCAAACAGCATCAAAAGGAAGGTTCCTCGTTCGCAGAAAATTAAAGTACCGACGTCAGTGGTAGGCGTCACTGAAACCTCGGGTCCTTTTATTTTAGACGGTGACGAAGGTGAAAGGGGGCAAGATAAAGGTATTTCACTACCGTGACCTACGGTACTAGAACCAAAATAAAATTATAACTCAAAGTTCGGTCGAAAAAGTGAGAGAAGAAAGTGGGAGTACTTCTCCGAGAAATCAAGGAGAAGTGAAAGACAGTAATCTCGACATAGTAGACTACTCCTGGGTTCAATAAAACAAAGTGGTTCTTGTCACTCCGAGCTTCTTCCCTCATCTTGGTTCTTGACTTTGGTCTACCCGAACTGGTCGCTCATAGACGGGAAGTGACAGGTGGCCCGACGTACACCGCCAGTCTACTACCTCACTTTCACTTTCAGTGAGTCGGTATAGGATGAGAAACGCTGGGATACCTGATATGTCAGGTACCTTAAGAGGTCCGTTCTTATAACCTCACCCATCGGAAAGGGAAGAGGTCCCATAGAAGGATTGGGTCCCTAGGTTGGGTCCAGAGGTCGTAACGTCCAACTAAGAAATGGTCAACTCGGTGATCCCTTCGGGTTCTTATGACCTCACCCATCGGATAGGGAAGAGGTCACCTAGAAGGACTGAGTCCTTAGTTTGGTCCCAGAGGACGTAACGTCCAACTAAGAAATGGTTGACTCGATAGTCCCTTCGGGTCTATTACTTCAAGACCGGAGGTTATTACTGTCCGTGACGTATACCTCGTAGATTATACAAGTACTAAATATATTGAAAGGTAACTAAGATTGTATAGACCAAAGTACCCTTTTCGATGATCATTATTTCGTCTCATCAAAGGTAAAATACTGAGGAATAGTAGAACTTCTCTCTAAACTATAACTTCCTATAAAGAAAAATTTCTACTGACTGTCGACACACATCCAATCCTCTCTTCCTTCCTTCCTCCTCCTTTTATACCTCTATCTCCCGTTAAAATAGAGACCTACACTATATCAGTTATCTTTCTCTGTGACGGAATTCTTGATGAGTTAACAAGATAAGAATTTTACTAAGACACGCACACACACACACACACACACACACACACACACAACTTATCACTACAATCAGTTTCCGATGTTTGAAAGTCAATATTCTGCTCATTCACGGGTTGTCACGCAGATGTCAGTGACATAATTGAAATCACACAATATAAGAACGTTATATAAAGTCATCACATAAAATATGAATTTATAAGAACGGTATGTCTTTCGATTGATACACTCCACTTGCGACACTACAAAATTAATAGAACCAACAACCAACAGTAAAGTATTACATACAATTTAGTAGTGTAACGTGTGGAATTGTAACAAAATTTTCTCAATTTTTAAATTCTGGGTTTTATACTTTTTCATTTTACCACACATGAGTACTTAGATGAGTGGTATACTGTATATTAATGTACGTACCATAAGTTATGGTCACAGTCTACTGATAGTCAAACATTCTACATTCGAAATCCTCTTCAACTTCCTTTCTATGTGACCTGGAGTGTAGAAACAAAAAAAAAAATTAAAAATAAAAATGAAATAAAATGGAATGTTATGACATAACTAAAATATTGTAGGACACTTAGATACTATTATCATCTAAACGTTTTATAAGTGACTAAGTCATAAACACTTAAACACATTGGTTGACTATGTACATGTAGACAAGACATGGATATTTCGGTAAGATAAAAAGTGAAAGTCTTGTCATAAATTATTTAATGTACTTTATAAGTTGTGAAGTAATATTTTATCCGAAACACAATCTAAACACTAAAATGGGTTGACATCCGAAAGGTCCACCACGATCACCACTTCTTGAGTGAACGGTTACGTCCTATGTGTTCTCTCCTCGGACCATCCGATGTCAGGTATCCCAACGTCTCAACCTGTACTGGCTTCATTGAATCGTGCGTATCGGCTAATTGTTGCAACACTGTCAAAGTCTTCCTGTCACTTCACTGAGTCTGTATACACACATACATAGGTAAGAGGAGGTTTGAGAGAGGAGATTAGGTGTAGGTACATTGACGGTGTTTTGTAACTCGTCTCAAGGGGTACGATATGTCATCCTAGAACAACCAATATGTAAAATTTATATCGTCGCACGTGTACAGCTGGGGTTTGTGGGAAGAGGGATAGGAAGGGGAGCCGTCGGCATTCAAGTAAGAAATTCGGACACTCAGACAAAAACAAAAAATTTGTTCAAGTAATTTATTTCATGAAAATTTGTCTTTGTCTATACTATGTTTAATACACAACTAGGTAACCGTTTTTACAACATTAGTCTCCGAGTGACCTTGGGTTAGGACAAAAAGGGGACTCTCGAAACCGATTCATAAGTAGACGAGTCCCAAACGCCAGTAAAATATCTTGTAGTCAAGTCAAGTCAAGTCGAGTCAAGTCAGCGAGTCAGTACAGACTGAGAAACACTGGGGTACTTAGCGTCGTGCAGTCCGGAGGGACAGGTAGTGGTTGAGGGTCTCAAATGAGTCTGAGAGCAGGTAGCTCAGTCACTACGGTAGGTCGGTAGAGTAGGAGACAGCAGGGGAAGAGGAGGATGGGAGTTAGGGAGGGTCGTAGTCTCAGAAAAGGTCACTCAGTTGAGAAGTGTACTCCACCGGTTTCATGACCTCAAAGTCGAAGTCGTAGTAAGGAAGGTTACTTGTAGGTCCCGACTAGAGGAAGTCTTACCTGACCAACCTAGAGGAACGTCAGGTTCCCTGAGAGTTCTCAGAAGAGGTTGTGGTGACAAGTTTTCGTAGTTAAGAAGCCACGAGTCGGAAGAAGTGTCAGGTTGACAGTGTAGGTATGTACTGGTAACCTTTTGGGTATCGGAACTGATCTACCTGGAAACAACCGTTTCATTACAGAGACGAAAAGTTATACGAGAGATCCAACCAGTATTGAAAAGAAGGTTCCTCATTCGCAGAAAATTAAAGTACCGACGTCAGTGGTAGACGTCACTAAAACCTCGGGGGGTTTTATTTCAGACTGTAACAAAGGTCACAAAGGGGTAGATAAAGGGTATTTCACTACCCTGGTCTACGGTACTAGAAGTAAAAGACTTACAACTCGAAATTCGGTCGAAAAAGTGAGAGGAGAAAGTGAAAGTAGTTCTCCTAAAATCAAGGAGAAGTGAAAGACGGTGTTCCCACCACAGTAGACGTATAGACTCCAATAACTATAAAGAGAACCGTTAGAACTAAGGTCGAACACAAAGGAGGTCAGGTCGCAAAGAGTACTACATGAGACGTATCTTCAATTTATTCGTCCCACTGTTATGTGTCGGAACTGCATGAGAAAAGGGATAAACCTTGGTCAGACAGCAAGGTACAGGTCAAGATTGACAACGAAGGACTGTATGGATGACACCTTTATTAGACAGACGGTTACGCCCTCTGCATTCTGTGTACCCAAGTTAGGGACCCAGTCCTTCTAGGGGACCTTCTCCCGTACCGTTGGGAGAGGTCATAAGAACGGACCTCTTAGGGTACCTGTCTCCTCGGACCTCCCAATCTCAGGTATTCCAACGTTTCTGAACCTGTGTTGACTTCACTGAATCGTACGTGTGTGTGTGGTACTTACTCCTCTTAGTTGGCGTAAAGGTTTGTTTATTCTTTTTCCTTTTTGCCACGTAAGTAAGAGGTTCGACTCTTGTGGTACATCAATCTGACTACTCTGGTTTAACTGCTCCTTCAAAAGTTTCATAACTAAACCAGGACGAATACACTTACATACACTACACGGGACTCTTACGTTAAGAATCCAGATGTTAATACCTCTTTCATTTACTAAATGGAGGACTTTAGTGGTGACGTAAGTGTGACTCCGGTTTCAGACTTGAGTCACCTAAAGACTCCTGAAACCGAGGTCGTGAGAGGTATTTAAAAGGATCTTGCCGTGACACCAGATTCCATAAAAACAAATAAGAACCGACATGACCCAGAAGTGACGCCATACACCAGAAAGACATCGACACCGCTCATCCCCGATGAGAGGTCAACGTCACCTACCCGAAAAGTAACGACACCGAAGAGAACAACATCTCGAACCCGGGATCCCGTGTACCCGAAGTCAACGTCGAGTGTCCGAGGTCTTACGTCCGAATCATCAACACTGTGGGTCTGAATCGACAGAGAGTCGTACACTTAGAAGGGTCTAGTGTGGGCACAGGGGACGAAACGTTCCACTTAAGAATTTGTGACCTGGTGGTTCCTTTAAGTAATAAGACAATAATTTTTCTTACTTCATGGCTACGTACGATGTACTGTCTACTGAGAGTTTTTATAATACGACTCACTTTTTCGGTCTGGGGATATAACATACTACGACAAATATACTCTACAAGTCTAGTCCGTCTAGGTGTCCCTGTCTCTCGTCTATTCACCAACGGCCCCCGACCCCTCTCCTCCTGACGATTACCCTATCACAGAAAGTAAACCCCCCACTACTTTTATAAGATCTTGATCTGTCTCTACTACCAATTTATCGAGACACGTACGTGATGTGCGGTAGTTTAACAAGAGGAATTTCGTCCATTAAAATTCAATACACTTAAAGTGGAACTTTTATTTTGTTTCGGTTTTTCTCGAATTTTTATTTATTTTAGTACTGTCATGAGAATAAAATACCCAAACACAAACAAGATTACAGAGTGCGTGTGTTTCCAGACATTTCTCCGGGTAGTATCAGTAGTAACACTGGCGTACCGACCGGTAACGTACTGAAGAATGGAATAAACATCGTAGAGTCAGTATTCTTCTTCTTTCTATAAACAAATAACTAAATTTTTGTAAAATTTCCTGTGACTTAACCCGTGTACTATACTTACCTCCTCTTTATCTCATCTTTCCGTGTGTGCCTTCGAGGGAGTCGGGGTCACCCACTCCAGTCTTGACGAGAGGACGGTTTCGGTCCTCGGTCCCAATGTCTAGGGTCTAAACATCTCGTAATCTGAGACGAGTTCGGCGACTCTACGTTTCCATTAACTGGGTGGGAACTGTCCGTTCCTCCCTCCCTTTCACTTCTGTCAGAGGGACTCCAACGGACTACTGAGGGTCCCAGAGGTCCCCAGGGTCGTAGAGACATGGTCTCCCGTCTACTTCCCTGTCACCCTGGTGTCCCCCTCTACCGTCGTCCGTCCCTCGTCTCCGTCGTATTTATTACCTCCACTCCGAGTCATTTGGGGGGTGGACTGATGAGTCCCACCGTCAAAGGAACGGAACGTCGGGAGCGAGTATGTCGGAAAGGGACGTCCTCTTGTCGTTTGGTCTCGGAGGTCGACCTCACTCTGTCTTCGTCCACGTTCTCGGACCTCAGGGTTCACTCAGTGGAAGGGAGGGAGGGTAAACTGGTCCTCTCTGGACTCCTTGGTCGTTAGTGTCTGAGTCTCTTCCATGTGACGAATGTTTTGGGAAACACATTAAATTTAGATAACCCACCTTTCACTTCAGTCCCGAGGTGAAGAACCGAAGTTTCATTACACTGCTAACGAAACGTCCTGTCCACTCCTTTGTCTCCACGACACTATTCTATGTGGTGAGATGGGTTTTGTGAGCAGACTGAAAATGGGCGAGAGGGGAGAGACAAGATCGGTTTTCGGTTACCACTTAACTAACGTCCCTCCGTCTCTTTTCTCTGTTTGACTAAATTCTAGGACGGTGGGGGACACTAACATTTCATAATCCCTCCGTGGTCCCACCTGTCCACGACACTACCATTCCTCAGTTCCTACTTTTATCCCTCCTATTTCCCTCCTATTTCCCTCCGTCGTCCACCGACTCTACCCTTCCTCCCCTACGTCTCTCCCCTTGTGTTTGTCGAAACACTCGTCTCTCTCGGTCCTACCCCCCGTCTGTCCATTCCGTTCAACCTACATTGTGTCTGGATCGGACACCAAGAGGTGGTCCCCGCCAAGAGGAGGGGTCTCCTGGGACACGTTACGGACTCTGCGGAGACTAACAGTGTCGACCTCTACGATGACCATAGATCTCTCACTGTCCCTACGACGAGTTGTAGAAGATTACGGGTCCCGTCGGGGGTTGGTACCTCTTACTAGTCGGGGAGTACAAGGACTACGATTCAACCTTTTGGGACGACGTCACCATGCACATCTGTCCCAAACACGTGTCCACCCAAACTGGAGACTCAAGACTCCCCCCTGACCGGGGAGACACTCAAGAAAATTCACGGCCCAGTGTGAGGAAGAGACCCCGAGAAGTCAAATTAACGGCTCCTCGGGGATTCACAAAAGGATCACCTAGTTACGGTTCTCTACAGTCAGGTGGAGAGACGGTAGGACTTGACTTTGGGAAGTCGCAAGATTCCGAAAACAAAACGAAATTTTTTAATTCTCTGAAATGAAGAGCCTCGTCAAAATCCAAGTGTCTTGTAACTCGTCTACCACGTCTCCTAAAGGTGTATGGGAGTGAGGGGGACTTGAGGCAAAGGGGACAACGATTGTAGGCCGTAATCATTCACTGACCCAATTTCAACGACTTGGTCATCACTGTGTAATAATTATTGGTTTCGGGTGTCAAATGGAATCCCAAGTGAGAACCACGACAAGTCGGACACTCAAAACTGTTTCCCCTTTGCAGTATAAGTGGTATCATAGTATGTCTTAACAAAGTAGTCGAATTTTTTTTACCTCAAGGTGGATTACCTTGACCTCAAAGTAAGGAAGGAGAGAGGAGGACTCAGGGACTGTTGGTGGTTAGAGATGACAGATATGTCGAAGGTTCTTACTTCTCTTTGGTAGAATCGACACAAGACATAGGGACGGTAGGGTCTTCCACATATAATTCAGCACCCGGTGGAGGGGTCCTACACCACTCGAGAAGAGAAGAATATCAAGGAGAGAAAGATGGAAATACTGATACCTAGAATTAATTATTTGTCTCTCTAAGACACCTACCAGACCATACCACTTCGATTTATGAGGGCCCAGGACCCTTCATCGAGATTGTAAGTAATCGTCGGTGGTCATTCACTATTCATATTACCTCTTCACTCGTCTTCTGTCCAAAACCCCAGTAAGTCTACAGCCGAGTCTAGGTCCGAGGGGGTGAGTCCTCGGGACCAGGGAACCGTTTCGATACATAGGAGACACCTATGTCGACGGTGAAGACACTTCACTTTCAATCAGTGTGTCAACACAGACTGAGAAACGTTAGGGTACCTGATTTTGGACGGTCCGAGGAGACAGGTACCTTAAGAGGTCCGTTCTTATGACCTCACCCAACAGTAAAGGAAGAGGTCCCCTAGAAGGGCTGGGTCCCTGACTTGGACCCAGAGGACGTAACGTCCGTCTAAGAAATGGTTGACTTGGTGAAGACATTTTGTCCCTAGTTTCGTCCACGGAGTATCATAATCCTATTACCAAATTATTCTGTGTGTACTCGTGTCCACGGTTATAGGGTATTTCTCATTGATAAGAGTCGTTATTGAGTTTTAGGTCACGGTCTCTGTGAACTTAGAGATTCTGTTGTGTAATATTACTACCGGTACTTTTTCAATCTTCGTTCCTAAAATGCTAAGTGAGTCCTCAACAAAACCTTCGTGGGTCCTTACTTACTGATCTAGACAAAACCTTTCTCTACGGGTCCTTCCGATACGTCTCTTCCACTGTGAATTCGACTCAGAATTTTTACTTGTCCACAACCAGTCAACCTCTTCCTCTTCTTGGAGTAAAACCGTCTTTCTCACCAATTCCTTAATGTTGACACGAGAGATCTAGTAACCAAGAGCTGAACCCTACTGAAACGGGCGAAGGGGTACCCTTGTGACCGTTACAGACCTCTATTAAAACCAACAGTGAGGACTCGCCCCGATGACCGTAGGTCGACCACCTCCAGTCCCTACGACGATTTGTGGAGTATCACGTGTCCTCTCGGGGGGGTTTCGTTACCCACTAGACCGTGGTTTATAACTCTTTAGAACGTGATCGACAACCTCTCGAAGTCTTTCAACTCTCGTATCGGGTGTACTAGGGTCAGAGTAGGTAAGTCAGAGACTAACCTCCGAGAACAAAGATTAGTAACTGGAACTGGGTGGGCAAGACACTAGAGTCTCATAGTCCTGACTCACCCTGACAATGTCGATGGTAGGACCCCCGTATGTCGTCCACGACTGGGTTTTAACTCCCCTTCTACGTTTCCTGAGGTTCCTTCCCTCCGACTCTTTGGGACCTTTGGTCCCTACAAACCCTCTTACGTCGGAGGTAAGTGGGTTCACAGACCAAGGGGGTCAAACCCAACGAGAGTCTGGCAGTCCCAAAGTAGATCCTGTACTCGGGTGACTTATCTCGTAAGTAATGTAAAAAGGAAGAAGTAAAACCATTTTATGTGTATTGTATTTTGAATGGTACAGAGGTAAAATATCGTATGTTAAGTCACCATAGATCATGTAACTGTCATAACACGTTGGTGGAGGACATTGATCAAAGTCTTAGAAGAGTCGTGGGTGTTTCCTTTGAGGTATAGGTAATCGTCAGTGAGAGGTAAGACGGGAAGGACGTCGGGGACCGTTGGTGACCATACAAAATTTGAGGATGTATTTCCAAGTTTCGTTGTGATAAATGTTCTGACGTTTTTACTTTCGTTAGATTTACGGGTAGTCACCCGCTTACCCGTCTTTTTTAGAACAAATAGGTACGCACGTACGTGCAATGCAGTGAAGTCAGCACAGACTGAGAAACACTGGGGTACGTGACATCTGGCGGTCCAAGAAGACAGACACCCTAAGAGGTCCGTTCTTATGACCTCACCCAACGGTACGGGAAGAGGTACAAATAGGTATTTCCCTATAATAAACCGGAATTTTTTCTTACTTCAAAAGTATGTACGACGTTGTACCTACTTAGAGATTTTGTTGTACCACTCATTTTCTGTGGTCTAGGGTTTCGGGTGTATTACATACGAACGTAAATCTACTGAACGGATCTCGTCCTTTTAGATATCTGTGTATTTCATCTAATCACCAAATGACGGAAAATTTGAACTGTAAGGATTAAAATTTTCTAGTACATTTTTGTTCGTTCAATAAATATTTCTCTGTAACTTTCGAGTAATTTGACTTCAAAATGACTCGTGTCTGGTCCATGTAAAAGAGTAAATTATATCTATCGAGGATAACAAAAGGTCTAGTGTCAAGTTCTTATTAAGTAAATTAAGAGTATTATCGAGAAACTCTGTCTACCTCTCTTTACCTCCACGTTTATCCACTCCTTTAACGAGTCAAAGTGTGTCACACCCATCTCGTCCCTAAACTTCAGATAGTTGACTGAGAGAGTAGGCAAACAGTCTACTGATACAACGTAACGGAGTCTTGTGTATGTACCAGGAGTACCTTAGTCCTTTTGTTGTTCTTGTAATAAAGATGTGTCACAGAACGGAGTCCACGGAACGTGTCTATTGAGGCCTCCTTCTTAGACTAACCACGTACAATTCAATTTCTTCGAGTGACCAGGGTTCACAACATCGGTACACCATCCCTAGGACACCACAGACTTCGAGACCCTTCTTGTCCTAAATAGTCTTCCCTCGTCTTCCCGTCTCGTCGTCCCCTTCCTTCGAGACCACTTCCTTGTAAAACTAAAAACCTCCGTTTGACGACGACGACGACGACGATTCAGCGAAGTCAGCACACGCTGAGACACGCTGGGGTATCTGCCTTCGCGTGGTCCGAGGGGGCAGGGACCCTAAGAGGTCCGTTCTTATGACCTCCTCCAACGGTAAAGGAAGAGGTTACGAACTTTCACTTCAACGAATCAGCATAGACTGAGTCGCTAGGGTACCTGACGTCGAATAGTCCGAGGAGGCAGGTACCCTAAAAGGTCCGTTCTCATGACCTCACCCCACGGTAACCCCTATCTTTCCATCGTTGAAACCCCTGTCGGTCAGTGCCCAAGACGGTAAAACTTTCGAAATGGTATTTGTTCAAAGAATCTGACAAAGGTTAAAAGAGTTACCCATCAGAGTTCTATGAGTTCTCTTACTAGTTTTGTCGTGGAGGGGGTGATGTGACTACTCTTCTAATTTGACATCCTCCGGGTCTCATCCTTGAGTCGGTTACAGTAAACAGTAAATAGTCCTCGTCCGGGACCCCGTATCGGTCCTCACTACCTTCGACTGTTGGAGGGAGGTAGGTCATCGACTGGAGAGGTGTAGTGTACAAGGAAGTCCATGTCAGAGGTACGTCCTTCGGTTGAAGAGTCGTCACTGACTTAAGTAGGAGTAACCGAAGAGGTGGAAGGGGGTGGAAGTCGACTACAAGAAGGACGAGAAGGACGACTACATGGACAAGTGCGACGACCCCTTGGACGAGTAGTACCGGTGGCAGACCTCGCTCGCGCCGGAGGTGTGGGGGTACATGGAGAAGGACACGAGGGAGAGGTGGAGGCTCCAGGAGATGTGGAAGCGGTAGTAGGGTGCGTACGACCGGCTGGACGAGAGGTGGCTGGCGAGGTAGAGGAAGTCCCGGACACGGTCGGTCTACAAGAAGAGGAAGTGCGGGCCGAAGTGGGTGAGGAAGGACGAGTGGCAGTACCCGATGCTGGCGATGCACCGGTAGACGGTGGGGGACGCGATGTTGCACGAGTACTCGGGGGCCCCGACGCGAACGGACCACCAGACCAGGACCCGACCTCCGAATCAACAACCCGATCACCACTGTAGAAGGTAAAAGGTTGAGTGAAAGACACCCAGATTACTCTAAGCGATAAAACCGACGGTACACGACGGAGAGAAGTTCAACCGGACACCCCTGTTGCAGAGATGGCACCGGTACCCGCACCCGGACCACACATAGCGGCGGGACGACCCGACACCAGAGGAGTAGGAGAACAGAATGCGGAAGTAGCACCGGCGGTAGAACTCCTAGGGAAGTCGGCTCCCGGCCGTGTTTCGGAAGAGGTGCACACGCAGGGGGGATGGCACCACCAGCACGTGATGCCGAAACGGAGACAGTAGATGGAGTTCGGGTTCCCAGGGGTCAGAGACCTTCCTCTGTGCGACTACCCGTAGTGGATGTGCCAGGAGTGAGGGAAGGACTCGGGGTAGCAGAAGTCAGAGTCCTTGTTCCTCGACTTCCTTCGGCACTTCTTCTGGAAGGAGTCGTTCGAGATCGGTCTTTTTTTTTTTACTCTACTAGACCCTCCTTAAAGAACCTTGACTGATTTAACCTAATAGACTACGATGGTAGTCTCTACCGTGGACATTCGTACATTATTGGACACAAACAGACTACGAAATACCAAATGTTCCTGTAAACATCCGATATAGATACACAAACGTTTTTACCAATTTGTCACAGTACGTATATACGTCCCACCTTTCTACATACTCTACTATTATGTGTCTTTCAGTCTAAGTAACTAAAGAATAGACAACGTCTCGTGAAACAGTCCATGGTAATTGAACCTTAAACAAGAAGAGGACACTCTTTCGTCCCACCACATTAATGAGGGTAGTGGTATTTGGGTATCACGGTTCTCTTTACCTTCTACAGTCCAGAGGTGGAAGAACATCCGTCGTTGTCCATCGATGTAGTGTTTATAAAACTCTGATGCCGTCTGATTTGGTCTAACGTCGTCTCGTGAGATTTAAAGTCGCAACCACTAGACACGTCAACGTCAATCGTTACTATTATAAGTCCACCGCGATCACCATTTCTTAGGCGGGCGTTACGTCCTCTGTGTCCTTTGAGTCCAAGCTACCTAGGGATCCACCCCTTCTAGGGGACCTCCTCCTTTACCGTTGGTGAGGTCGTAAGATCGGACCTTTTAAAGTACCTGTCTCCTCGGACCGTCCGATATCAGCTACCTCCCAACGTTTCCCAACCTGAACTACTGACTCGTAATTGGGTGGTGGTTGCACGTCTAAGTCTTTTTCAACTCCTTTAGAGGTACAAAGTTCACACTTAGAGTTCGTCGACGTCTCTCTGTCTCTTCAGACATATTAATCAAGTTCCCTTTTTCAGGGTAGCACTCTTTAACGGACGGCACCTTTCTCACACTTCACCGTGTCGGTGGTCCCCATCACTCACGTCTCGGGTTTTACTTCCACACAGAGCACCAGTGTAGTCAAATTTATAGGGGTAAATGTGATTCCCCCTAAATTCCACTAAGAACTCTCAGGGAACCTGTCGTTCCTCTACTTTGGTCAGTTAGGATGTCCTTTAGTTAGGACTTATAAGTAACCTTCCTTACTACGACTTCGAACTTCGAGGTTATGAAAGTGGTGCACTACACTTCTCGACTGAGTGACTTTTTATGAGAGTACGACCCTTCCTAACTTCCGTTTTCCTCTTCCCCTATCGTCTCCTACTCTACCAACCTAACGTAGTGACTGAGTTACCTGTAGTTAAACTCCTTTGAGGTCCTCTGTCACCTTCTGTCTCCCCGAACCACACGACGTCAGGTATCCCAGTGTTTCTCAACCTGTGCTGAATCGCTGACTTGTGGTCCTTGTAGGAAGGGTGGAGGTACAGACGAGTAGGCAAGAGATGTAGACGAAGAGATAAGGACGGGGCGTTTATCCAAGTAGACATGGTAAAAGGACCTCAGATGTATATACATAATTATACGTTCCAAAAAGAAAGACTGAATGAAGTGAGACACACGATCTGAGAGCGAGGTTAGTTCAGAAATGTTTACTGAGTTAAAACAAGGAAAAATACTGACTCATTACGACGTCGTACTCAGGGTCATTTCGGAACGAACTTAAAAAAACAGACTGGAGAAGAGTCAAAGACTACTGGGTGAGGTCATAAGAACCCAAAGGAAACACCGAGTCGACCATTTCTTAGGCGGACGTTACGTCCTCTGGACTCAAACTAGGGACCCAACCCTTCTAGGGGACTTCTTCCCTTTCCGATGGGTAAGGTCATAAGACCGGACCTTAAGGTGCCCCAGTGTTTTCTCAGTCTGCACTGACTTACTTAAAGTTAAGTTACTCAGGTTCTTGGACCTAACCATTGTTGGCCATCCACTTGTTCTATCACGAATAATGTCGTATCACCAATATCCGTCATTATAATAATATTTGAAGTCTCAACAACTTTGTGATAAGGGTGATGTGTGTGTTTTTCTCTGTTAATACACTATGTCATCTCCGCAATAATCGTTTGTGATGTCACAAAACGACTTTCCGAAGTGAAAGCAGAGTCCAAGTTTCCTAAACAATTATTTTATTCGGTGAGAGTATATGTTTATTTATTATATTTATAAAGAATCTCTTAATAGAACGATTGAAAGCTTTTCTCTTTGTCTTTCTGGTCTCTTAGTGGTTTAACCCAAGCCTGGTTGTAGGTCCGAATTTATCGCGACCCTTCGGGACACAGTGTCGTGTAAACCTTAGGGTTGACCCTTTCCCAGGTCCGTCGCACAGACGAGGAACCCACTCTAAAGGTTCTGACGTCAACACCACCACCACCACACCCCACCAAAGGACGAATATTAGGGTCCCATCAGTCTTTGCCTATAATAGTAGTTAGACACTGGTTTAATTCCAAGACCAAAGTACAATTACGACAAACAAAACAACACATTTTGAACGCTTCAACGGTTCGGATCCCGAACCAACCGGTCCGGGGGAGGTTCCCGAGTTGTTGGAGTTCTAAAGAGTAGAATAGATTCCACGACTTTCAGAACGTGAGTGTCGTCCGAGTTGTAGTAGTGGTAGTGAGGGTCAGTCCCGTCACAGGTCCGTCCAATCTTCGTTCCAGTCTTCGGACGAGACGAAACACAGACTTCGGATTTGTTCTGATAAGCAAATTAAAGGGATTCTTCACCATTGGTATAACGCTATATATTTATCTAGTTTAGTCGTGTGACATATGGAATTTGAATGTGTTACAATATGTAGTTAATATAGAGTTAAAGAAAACGTCACATCAAACAATTGTTACAACATAAGTAAAGACTACACGTCGTTTCCCTAAGTCAATATGTATGTGTACATGGATAAAAAAGACTTCGATAAAAGGGTAAATCTAACAATGTATTACGGAGAGTTAAAAATTTTTCGAAGGAACTACATAAATTTACTAAAGGTTTATACTTAAATACGAAAAAAACAAAATTAAATAAAATAACCTACTTTTAAAAAATGTTATAACACTACCGAAAACGGTATGTAGTTGTACTTAGTCGGTATCCGTATGTACACAGGGAAGGTAGGACTTGTGGTCCCCGAGGGTAGAGGTGGGGGGTAGGTTACTTATTCTTTCAACACCATGTATATGTGTTACCTTATAATGAAACGATATTTTTCTTACGTAAACTCAGTCAGGATTACTCCACCTACTTGGATCTCGGAAAATATGTCTCACTTCATTCAATCTTTCTCTAACTGTTTATAGTATATAATTACGTATATATACCTTAGATCTTTCTACCATGGTTACTAGGATACAAGTCCCGTCACTTCCCCTGTGTCCGTATTTCTTGTCTGAACACCTATTCACCCTCCTCTCCCACCCTACCAAACTCTCTTACCGTAACTTTGTACATGTAATGGTATACATTTTATCTATCGGTCACCCTCAAACTACATACGTAAATAAATTTTTATTGAGAAATATTATGAATTACTTGTGATCAATACCACTAAGACAATATGTGTCGTTTTTCATATTAATTTTTTGTGTTCCTTAATTAATCTGTTTCATCGGTTTCAATTTCCTTTTCTTTTATACACATAAATACAAATCCAACTACCCGAAGGGACCATCGAGTCGACCATTTTTAGGCGGACGTTACGTCCTCTGGGACCAAACTGAGGACTCAACCCTTCTAGGGGACCTCTTCCCTATCCGATGAGTGAAGTCATAAGAACCAGAAGGGACCACCGAGTCTGTCATTTCTTAGGCGGACGTTACGCCCTCTGGACCCAACCCATCCTCCTCCCGGGTTGACCTCCGCCCGTACTGTTGGGTGAGGTCATAAGAAGGGACCTCTTAGGGAATCTCCTCGGACCGTCGGACATCAGGGGTCCCAACGTGTTTCAACCTACACTGACGCACCGATTCGAGTGTGTGCAAATTCAACTTATCATTTGATATGGAGTAAACAGGATTTCAACTTAAGTCAGGAAGAAACATTCCACTCGTCATTTTTGGAGAGTACAATTGTACTTCATACTCCTACACCTTTGTTCACGTCAGTTTTGACCCCTTGGGACTCGTCGGAGGAAACGTCTTATATGCCGTCCAAAGGACAATAAGAAGTGCACAATGGAGTAATGTATACGCTTACTCCGAGTGTTTCTCCCTAGTCCCGTCTATTTGAGTATGGGTGAGGTAGACTATCTCCCCTCTGACTCCGAGTCTTAGCAGCATACTGAGTAGGTTCCAGTGAGTGGAATCCGAAGGTTACAAACAGAAAGGTAGGTTGGGAAATGTGTAGTGAAAGGACGTTATACTACCTAGGTGGAGAATCTTACCCGAAGGGCCCACCGTAATTACCATTTCTTAAACAGACGGTTGTCTCTACGTTCTCTGCACCCAAACTGGGGACCCAACTCTTCTACGGGACTTCTTCCTTTACCGTTGGTGGAGGTCATAGGAACAGACCTTTTCAGGTGCCCGTGTCCTCGTACCTCCCGATGTCAGGTACCCTCACGTTTCTCACCGTGTACTGACTTCGTGAGTACGTTGGAAGTGTGAATCTCTTTTCAACTTTATTATCTCAACGACACACCATTTCTTAAACGAACGTTATGACCTCTGGTCCCAAGTTAGGGACCCAGTCCTTCTAGGGGACCTCCTCCCTTACCGTTGGGTGAGGTCATAAGAACGGACCTCTTAGGGTACCTGTCTCCTCGGACCACCCGACCACAGGTATCCCAACGTCTAACTCTGTACTACCTTCGATGAATTGTGTGTGTGTACGTGGAGAACCCTACCGAGTCTCTCAATTTATTGTAGGAGATACATCCCGTTGACTAACGCTAACCGTGCGTCATTCCTGGGTCATTTACGGTCGAAAGTTTCTCGATAAATTATCAATGGATACCGGAAGACACAGAGTTGAGAACACGATCAAAACTCTCATGTCTAGACAACGATCAGAGAGAGAAACTTCTCAAAGGTACCACGAATCACCGTTCTGTGTGTCTCTTTACAGTCACGAGAGTGGTTCTGTACCTGATCCAAGATCACAATCAATCACACAATCAGTGAGTCAGCACAAACTGAGACGCTCGGGTACCTGACGTCGGTCGGTCTGAGGAGACAGACACCTTAAGAGGTCTGTTCCTATGACCTCACCCAACGGGAAGGGAAAAGGTTCCCTAGAAGGGTTGGTAAAGAAGAAGGTCCCTTAGAAGGACTGGGTCCCTGGTTTGCGACCAGAGGACGTAACGTCCGTCTAAGAAATGAGAGACTCAGTGGTCCCTTCGGGTCTGGTCCACAATTCCCGGTAGTTTTCCTCACACTGAGACGTCGAACCCTCGTAGTCGGTCCAACAGGAAGTAAGGACATGAGGTTGTCGAGAGTGATCAACTGGGGAAGTTTCCTGTGAACCCTGAAAAACCTCTGTAAAAACTAACAATGTTGACCTCCTCCCCCTCTACACGATATTACAGGTCACCAGTTCCGGTCCCTATTTTTTATCAGTGTTTGATTTTCAACTCTGAATCCAAAATAAACCACCTTCTGCGAACGAGGAACCTTCTTTTCGATACTGTCTGGATCTGTTGTATAATTTTTCGTCTCTCTAATGAAATGACTGTTTCCAGGTAGATCAGTTTCGATACCAAAAAGGTCATCAATACATACCTACACTCTCACCCTGATATTTCTTTCGACTCACGGCTTCTTATCTACGAAAACTTAACACCACGACCTCTTCTGAGAACTCTAAGGGAACCTGACATTCCTCCAGGTTGGTCAGGTAGGATTTCCTTTAGTCAACACTTATAAGTAACCTTCCCGACTACGACTTCGACTTTGAGGTTATGAAACCGGTGGACTACACTTCTTGACTGAGTAACCTTTTCTGGGACTACGACCCTTTCTAACTTCCGTCCTCCTCTTCCCCTAATATTTCCTACTCTACCAACCTACCGTAATGACTGACCTACCTGTACTCAAACTCTTTCGAGGCCCTCTACCAGTACCTGTCCCTTCGGACCGCACAACGGCAGGTACCTCAGTGTTTCTAAGCCAGTGTTGACTCACTGACTTAACTTAACTTACTTCGGGTCCTCCGTCGTAGAGTTCACCGGAACTCGTTTACTGAGTCACCTCCACTCCCCTCTTTTGTCCAATATATCCAATATATCTTCAAAACAATTGTTCCCGTCCATCAGACTTGTAGTTTTCTAATAATAATTAATTTCTTTTGGTTTATAGGGTTCATTTCCTTAAGTCCCGAAAAGACACACACCCTTCTATGTTCTTAGACCCGAGTGACTTTAGAAAGGGAAGTATCCGTGGAGTGGATAGGGCCCGGTCAAAGGACACAAAAAGTGTAAGGACTTGTAGGAACCCCGAGTGACAACAACAAAAAGTCACTGATTCAGGACAGACTGAGAAACACTGGGGTACTTGACGTCGTGTGGTCCGAAAGAACAGAAAATGATGGACGGTCTCAGACGAGTTTGAGTACAGGTAACCCAACCACTACGGTAGGTTTATGGAGTAGGAGACAGAGGGGTAAGAAGAGGACGAGAGTTAGAAAGGGTCGTAGTCCCATAAAAGGTTACGCAACCGATAAACACAGTCCACCGGTTTCATGATCTCGAAGTCGAAATCGTAGTCAGGAAGGTTACTAATAAGTCCCAACTAAAGAAAATCCTACCTGACCAAACCAGGAGAAAGACAGGTTCCCTGAGAGTTCTCAGAAGAGGTCGTAGTGTTGATCTTTCGTAATCAAGAAGTCGTGAGTCGGAAGAAACACTGGGTCGAGAGTGTAGAAATGTATACTCAAGGATGTCCCGAGTGACATCCCTTACCCATATCAGACTACCGACGGTCTTCCATAAAAAGAGGAAGGTTTTACAGAAATCCCGAGTGGTTGAATGTAACCTCCCGACGTTAACGGTTACTGACACTGGAGGAACAAATGACTATACCGTCCTTTATCAGGTAGAGAATATCTCTTATCTGGGGTGACGTTTCTACTCGGTCGAAGTCTACAGTCGTCACGATTCCTACTATTTGAGACGTCATAAATGAATTTTTCACGAAGGGTCCACCGAGTCACCATTTCTTAGGTGGACGGTTACGTCCTCTGTACCAAGTCAAGGTCTCGACCTTTGTAGGGGACCTCCTCCTTTACCGGGTGAAGGTATAAGAACGGACCCTTTAGGGTAACTGTCTCCTCGGACCGTCCGATGTCAGGTGCCCCACAGTTTCTCAGTCTGTGCTGACTTCACTGAATCATGTGTGTGTTCCCCTTCAGATCATCCTAATCCTGATCCACGTTCGTTTAGGGGAACTGTTGATTTAAATTCCCTGGTAGTGTGTTAAGTCACTGGTTCTTTTTAGTGTAAAGTACGTTATAAAATTTTTTAGTTTTAATTACGTTTTTTAATTGTTGCTTGTCTCATAGTCGTAAAATTTATTTCTACCCGATGTTGAGACGTGAAAGTAGTTGGACAGATTTAGAAGAACGAGACTAGGTCGGGAACCCCAGATCTCATACTGAGAATTAAGATACATGTAAGTGATTCAAGTTGAAGAAACCTACAAAAAACAACCATTTAATTTAATTATGGTACATTTTTAATTATCTAAACATTTCGTTCATTATGTTTTATGTCATTTCCTCATTTTTATGTCAAATAATTTAAAGTCTTACGTTACTGTAATCAGTTTGATCTTACTCAACTAAAAGAAGAAATCACTAGGGTCCCTTCGTGTGACCGGGAAGAACCTATATTAAGTCTTCAGTGGATACGACAGTTAAGAGAGTATAAGTGTATCAGACTAAGAATGGGTAAAGGGTCCTACTAGGCACACAAGATTCTACAGAGGTCTAAACACTAGTCAGTACCTCGCGACCGATATGGGACCCCGAACACGATCGGTGAATTAGTAGGTAACATGTATTGTAAAAGTTTTCTCCGTCAGGAATGGTAAACCCTGAAGAAGTGTTAAATATCATCTCTGTCTCCTACAAAGGTTTATAACGATTACTTGATTGTGTTTAGAAAGTTATGTTGGGTCCTCGGACTGAAATATTTTCCTCAGTTCTAATAAAAATCGAGTTCGTTGAAACATAAATTTGTGTTGTGAGAAAAATATAATTATGTGGACGATTGTTTTGGTTTGTGTTTTTCGTATATCGGACAAAGTAATTTGAATTCTGAACAGAGGGACCCGGGGAGTATAGACCACAAAGAAGGATTGGTGGACTCTCGTCGTATAAAATTCGAAACCGGAGTACAGTAACTACAGATGATTTCAACCAGAGAAAAAAGGTTAGATCCAAAAGTAGGGAAAGACCTTGTCTGACCGGAGAGGAGGAGTATTGGGTTTCTTTACTTACGGAGACTCGGGATCGAGGTTAAATTACTTAAGATAAAAAAGGTGAATTCCCCGTTCGTCGACTATCTCTCAGTTCATTCTCGATGGAGAACGAATATTCCACCGACTTATCTCCAGTGAGTAAAAAACGTCCGAGTTGAGATACGACAACAACAACAAATTAACGATTTTCACCACAGGTTGAGAAACACTGGGGTACCTGACATCGGGTGGTCCGAGGAGACGGGTACCCTAAAGGATACGTTCTCATGTCCTTACCCAACGATCAAGGAAGAGGTCCCCTAGAAGGACTGGGTCCCTAACTTGTTGGGTCCAGAGGATATAACGTCCTCCTAAGAAATGACTCGGTGGACCCTTCCTTCGGGTACCGAACTTGTTTATCGAGTTAGTTAGTCTAAGAGTAAAAGGAGGTGAGTTTTTATACCCATTATTATCTACACCCACATTGTATACGCACGTACGCAGTCAGCGAGTTAGCACGAGTTAAGAAACGTTGGAGTGGCTCATCGAACGGTCCGAGGAGACAGACACCCTAAATAAAAAGTTCATTCTCATAATCTTACCCAACGGTAAAGGAGGAGGTCCCCTAGAAGGACTGGGTCCCTAGGTTGGACGTAGAGGACGTAACATCCGTCTAAGAAATGGAGGACTCGGTAGTCCCTTCGGGTATTTATGTCCATATATACCTAAATAAAACACTCAAACTCTTTGATTACGTATACTTTAGGATGGTGTTACATACCGTTTGACGTTCGTGAGTATATACTATCTATAAGAATCCTACGAACAAAATTTTAGAGAAGACAGAGGTTGAACTCCAGACCAGAGTGACGTTCGATTTTGAAATGTAGGGTACCTTCCGGAGGAAGGACTAAGGAGTCAGTATAGTAAGAGTTTGTAGTCGTACCCTTAGTCTATCTAGATTTGAAGGGGTACTTAGGTAGGCCGTGAGGGGGTGGGGGATGGAAATAAAACCGACACAAACCGAAGTAACGTCGTACGTCCGAGGGATCGACACCACGTACCCGAATGAACGGGGTCTCGTACACCCTAGATTGGTTCCTAACTTGGGTGCAGGGACGTAACCTTCCTCCTGATATGGTGACCGGATGGTCACTCCAGGGGGGTATTCAGAAATGGTCAACACACTGGAGGTGGGTGTAAAGAGTAGATGTATTACCCTAATAGGTTTTCATCGGAGTCTGTAGACACGGAAAAACTCTATCGTGAAATGGGAACTTGTATGTGGGGTTTCTCTTTGTTGAATATGTGTTAGTTAAAGTACTCTTTAATTATAAAATGAATTACATACACGTCCTTTCCCCTTTTTCTTAAAAGTATTATACAGTCGATCTTTGTAGGAAAATTGTGTAAAAGCCAAGAATGAATTCTTAACTGGGAAGACAAGAAAAAAGAAAAGGGGAGGAAAGAGAGAGAGGGAGGAGAGTAAGTGAGAGAAAGAGAGGATAAAGTGAGGGAGAAGGAGAGATCAAGGGAAAGATTTAGGGAATGTAAAGGAGAGAAAGAAGAAGGAGTATACGTTAATCTGGACAATGGTTGTCAAAGTAAGAGAGAGAGAAAGGGTCTAAACTGGGGTAAAGGATAAAAGTTTTTTTTTTTAATAAATACCGGACGTGACCCAGTAGTGCCGACGAACGTCTGAAAACGATCAACACCACTCACCCCCGACGAGAAATGACACCCCGGACCCGAAGAGTGACTCCACCGAAGGGAGTAGTGTCTCGTGTCCGAGATCCACGTACCCGAAGCCACCAACACCGGGTGTAGTGATCTAGCGTCCGAGTCATTGACCAGGTTCCCGAGTCAACGGAGTACTGTACACGTTAGAAAAGTCTGGCCCCTACTGTGGGTACAGAGGACACAACCGTCCACCTAAGAAGCGGTGACCTGGTGGTCCCTTCAGGGGGTAAAGGATAAATAGGTTACATAAAATGTCTACTTAAATTTTCTAAGGGTAAGTGATCAAGTAAGAGAAAAGGAAAGGTGGGCGTAAGACTGGATGAAGTGAGTCGAGTCGAGTTCTGTCTTTTGGAGACAACCCAGATAGGTAAGGTCTCTATCATACCTTTACATTTATCGTTTGGTAATAGAACCTTTGTTTATCAAAAGACCAAAATGTACACAACATTGATTCTACTACTGTTAATTTTCTGTAACCTCCCCCGAAGAGACCACCGAGTCTACCCTTTCTTAGGCGGACGGTAAGTCCTCTGGTCCCAAGGTAGGGACCCAGTCCTTCTAGAGGACTTCTTCCCTTACCGTTGAGTGAGGTCATAAGAACGGATCTCTTAGGGTACCTGTCTCTTCGGACTCCCGATGTCAGGTACCTCAGTATTTCTAAGTCTGTACTGACTCACTGACTGTGACCACCGGGTGACCAATTCTGAAACGGAAAGGCCACGTCCCCGACACCCAAAGTTGGGACCAGTCCCCCGATTCTAGGGTGTGTAGAACGTCGGTATTTTAGTTTTGTATTTTATCTTCATTGTAACATTGTTTAACTTATTTCTCAAAAATTTACCAGGTGGAGGTTCTTTTTTTTTAAATTTTTTCTGTAACCTGTGTCACGAAGTATGTATTTTGACGAATTACAAACCCACCATGAATGACCCGACCGGTTTTACGAGTAAATCCAAAAGACATTGAAGAATACTGGTAAAACCGACTGGGTTATAATAGTCGAAGTGTAATTAGAGAAATAAAAATAAAATATACTTTTAGAAGAGATCGAACGGGTAAGTTCTGTTAGGTGGACGTAGTCACGGGGGTGTGGGTAGACTACGAGGGACAGACGAATATCTATCTAATGTTAAGATTCCGTATCTACTACTTTGTCTAAAATAGTGCACTCCATATTTTTTCTCTAGTACTACCGAGTTCAAATACGTTCTCCCTCTGTTTTTTTAACTCCACTTTGTTTATCGGTCATACATAGTTTGAGATACTTCACACCCATATGAGTGGTTGGATGTAGGAATGTTCTGAAGATTCCTCTATCTGTAATAATATGGTCGGGAAACAAGTATAAAGAGGTTGTGGGTTGACCAGTAATCTTCGGATCTCTTCTCTTAAAAGACACCTTCGAAGAGACTTACTACTAGAAGTCGAGGAATAAGGACTCTGACTTATACTACCCCGATTCTTTCCCCCACTTCTGGCACATCCACCACCGGTCGTCTCACAATGAGAGGTATCTTACCCCCGGAAACCCGAACTCCATCTACTACCTCCGTTTTGGCATCACGTGCTGGTGATACCACTCCACCCTCTGTGTCCACCTCTTCCAGAACACGGCCGGGAGTCACCTCCCCTAGGAGTCCTACCGTCGGTGTTACTTCTGTATCCTCTCCTGCTACTCCTTATTCGTCGGGTAGTCCCGGCACTGTGTCTGGTCATAGTGTGGGTACCACTGTCTCCGACAGGGGAAGGGTGTCCGGTCGAAGTTCTCCCGTTTGTGCACTGTCGGTTTTACCACTTAGAGTAATCTGGGCGTTTTCCACTCCACCTTTTACTAGTTACAGTCATAGTAGGGGTACTGGCTCGGTGGTCGGGTCGTGGTCCTGTGTTCTGCCCGTGTCAGTGCCCACGAGTACTCGTGCAACATCGCGTCCCCCACCGTCTACCGGTGCATCGCCAGCATCGGGTACTAGTACTCGTCCTTCCTCACCCACTTCGGTTTGCACTTCCTCTTCTTGTAGACCGTCCGTGTCCGGTGTTTCCACTACCTCGCCACCCACCTCTCGTACAGGCGGTCGTACGCTCCCCACTGGCGTTGTCACTTGTCCTAGAGCCTCTACCTCTCCCGCGTGTCCTTCTCCATGTACCCCCACACCTCCGACGCGAAGGAGGTCTACCACGGGTACTACTCGTCCAACGGGTCGTCGCACTTGTCCATGTAGTCGTCCATGTCGTCCTTCTTCCACCCGTCCTCGACGACTCCCTTCANATACTTTTAGAAGAGATCGAACGGGTAAGTTCTGTTAGGTGGACGTAGTCACGGGGGTGTGGGTAGACTACGAGGGACAGACGAATATCTATCTAATGTTAAGATTCCGTATCTACTACTTTGTCTAAAATAGTGCACTCCATATTTTTTCTCTAGTACTACCGAGTTCAAATACGTTCTCCCTCTGTTTTTTTAACTCCACTTTGTTTATCGGTCATACATAGTTTGAGATACTTCACACCCATATGAGTGGTTGGATGTAGGAATGTTCTGAAGATTCCTCTATCTGTACTAATATGGTCGGGAAACAAGTATAAAGAGGTTGTGGGTTGACCAGTAATCTTCGGATCTCTTCTCTTAAAAGACACCTTCGAAGAGACTTACCGCTAGAAGTCGAGGAATAAGGACTCCGACTTATACTACCCCGATTCTTTCCCCCACTTCTGGCACATCCACCACCGGTCGTCTCACAATGAGAGGTATCTTACCCCCGGGAACCCGAACTCCATCTACTACCTCCGTTTTGGCATCACGTGCTGGTGATACCACTCCACCCTCTGTGTCCACCTCTTCCAGAACACGGCCGGGAGTCGCCTCCCCTAGGAGTCCTACCGTCGGTGCTACTTCTGTATCCTCTCCTGCTACTCCTTATTCGTGGGGTAGTCCCGGCACTGTGTCTGGTCATAGTGTGGGTACCACTGTCCGACAGGGGAAGGGTGTCCGGTCGAAGTTCTCCCGTTTGTGCACTGTCGGTTTTACCACTTAGAGTAATCTGGGCGTTTTCCACTCCACCTTTTACTAGTTACAGTCATAGTAGGGGTACTGGCTCGGTGGTCGGGTCGTTGTCCTGTGTTCTGCCCGTGTCAGTGCCCACGAGTACTCGTGCAACATCGCGTCCCCCACCGTCTACCGGTGCATCGCCAGCATCGGGTACTAGTACTCGTCCTTCCTCACGCACTTCGGTTTGCACTTCCTCTTCTTGTAGACCGTCCGTGTCCGGTGTTTCCACTACCTCGCCACCCACCTCTCGTACAGGCGGTCGTACGCTCCCCACTGGCGTTGTCACTTGTCCTAGAGCCTCTACCTCTCCCGTGTGTCCTTCTCCATGTACCCCCACACCTCCGACGCGAAGGAGGTCTACCACGGGTACTACTCGTCCAACGGGTCGTCGCACTTGTCCATGTAGTCGTCCATGTCGTCCTTCTTCCACCCGTCCTCGACGACTCCCTTCAACCTCTTCGGCTACTCCTACTTGAGTCTGTGACACGACATCAAGACTCGTCTGCTCCTACGACGTAGACCCCTCTAGTCTCTGTCTTAGTTGTTACCAATTTCGTGTCCGAGACTACATCTAGTTTACCTTTAAATTCTCGACATATGATAAAATTTACAGGAATTAAATAGACCCAGAGTGGTAGAAGTAACCATTTTACCCACTTTAGCATTATGAAGAATGATAAGTCAGAACACTATTTCTATTTGACTCTAATTTGCGAATACACATAGTTCACGAATTCTGTATCAAACCGGTGACCCAAGAGTAATATTGGAAAAGAAAGTTTTCATTTAGTATTTTAGTTAAGTCTTTATAAAGATTAACTGATCAAATTTGTAGTTTATAGTTTCAAAATCCCATTTCATTATAACCCCAATTTATATGTTTAAATCTATAAAATAATTCTTTAAAATAGGTCCTTTTTTCACACGAATTTATTTCAGTTTAATCCAATAACCATTTCTAATTATTCTATCTCTCTGTCTTTCTCTTCTATGATTGTTGTTTTGTACTTTAATTTTAATCCTTCATTTATATTACTTATAACCTTCAATTATTTTTATCACTTTGTCATACAGTTTTTTATGCTTTGAGATCTACTTTACTTACTTGAGAATTTACTTACATTTTAAGGTTTTGGCCGTGTTCTTTTTAATCCCCAGGGTCCATGTATTTATAAAAAAATTTCAAAATCAATCAATTTTTCGAAAGGAGGGATTTTAGTAAAGGGGTTAACCCAAACGTTCATTCGAGAGATTTGAAAATTCCTTGGCACCCACTCATAGTATACGTACATGAAGTTGTTTGTCTTTTTATGTACTTTAACGGGTCGAGAAACGTAGTCCAATTACGTTAGAACTAAGATTTTGGTCCATTCTTATAAACATTCTCTTCTTTTAATACTCGAGTAAAATAGATGAGTACGTCTAAAATTTTAAGTATCATCCTATATTGGGTCATTTTAGAGTACCATCATTTTTATTATATAATACTAGTACATCGAAACTAAATAGGATAATTACTGTTCCTACCAAGTTGTAGTCTTTTAGATAGTACACTAAGTCATGTACTTATTCGATATTTTCTTTTTAGTATATAAATAATAATAAGGTTTATTCCGTCCTTATTACAAGATTATAAGTTGAAAATAAGTGTGTGTGTGTGTTTTTTGAGAAAACTGGTACACCCTTCCACTGAAAGTATCGATCTAATTCTTATATATGATATTTCAGGTTTTTTCTCTCCTATAAACATATGTCCCTAGAAGAACTATCGAATCTACCATTTCTTAGGTGGACGTTACGTTCTCTGGGTCAACGTGATGGACCCAGATCTTCTAGGGGACCTCTTCTCTTACCGGTTGGTGAGGTCATAAGAACGAACCTCTTAAGGTACCTGTCTCCTCGGACCGTCCGATACCAGGTACCCCAGTGCTTCTCAACCTGTACCGGTTCGTTGATTGTGAAAGTGAAAAAGTATACATGTGTATATCGACTAAGTGAAACGACATGTCGTCTTCTATATTATTGTATCATTACGTTGACTTAACGTTATTTTTATTCAAATTCTTTTCTTTTACGTGGTATTTCGGTCGTTCATCATATGATTACCCCTTTGATCTACGTAATAAAATCCTAGTTCTTGTTCGGTTCGTATGAACGACAGAGACGACAAGAAATTGTACCTTGACTTACAGTACTCCCTACGATGTTCCCTTTTTTCTACTATGTATTCCTAACCTTCCCTTCTGAACTCGTAGATAGATCTTTTCTATTTTCTTATTTCTACATTGTACAATCTTGTTATTCTCTAGTGTTCCGATGTATTTCTTTCTAGTTGAAAGTTTCTAAGTACTAGAAAGAGTATTATAATATAGATTATTAGTAGTTTCATATGTTAAATTCAATTTTAATTCTATTTTGAGGGTCATCGTTGTGGTCGATATGTCTTTGGAGAGTTCGTAAAACCAACGTCCTATAGAAATGTGATTTTTTAATGACTCCGGGGATTTCCCAAAAACAAACTCACCTAACATTGTTAAAAATGATACAATCTTTAATTTTGGTTCTTAATTTTTATAAATTAATAATCATGTAAATCTTCTTGTGATTATTTTGATCGTGTACGATCATTGTAAAAAATCAATTCGTTGTAAAAGTCTTTTTGAATTCTCACTCTTCTCACCGAAACAACGTGTAAAAAAAGTTATGTGAATTATAGACGGAACATCCTCTGTTAAACTACCGTCACAGACGAAGAAGTAAGTCAGATTTTGTACAACAAAATCAACTTCATCTACTACTTTTTGTAAGAGTGAGTATCTTATTCCTAGAGCACCTGGGCGTCTTTTCAACAGTCCCTGGGGGTCTTCAGAAGTGTAGTGTCAGTCTTATAGAGACAATGTTTTTGTCGACCTCAATTGGTCTTTACATTTATGAGGTTTCTGAACTCAGACTCTTGGTGGCTGGGTGTTTGACGTTTCCCGTGGACGTAACCCACTCTCGATTTCTGAGTCTATCTGTTTGACTCTTCTGGAGTCCCTCGGAGGGTTCTACCTCGAGAAGGGATTGCTGGAAGAGGGGCTGACTGGAGGTAGGGGTCCGACCCGTTACGAAAGGTGTTGACATCCCAAGAAGGAAGGATGGTAAGGGAGGTCCAGAGAGAGTCGGACCGGACGGAAAAAGGTACTTCACCGGTCATCCCTTCCCGTCTTCTTAGAGACGACGAACTACGATAGTCACCATGGGTATCCGACCCCACCCTAACCTGGAGGATCTTGTCTATGACAGACGAATAAAGACGACATCGGAAAGGACGACCAAAGAGGGATCCCAGAGAAGTCCTACGGTCGGATCTTCTAGACAGAAGTCCCAGACCTCTCCGACCCTCCCCGGTGTTCCCTAGAAGTCCCTGACGACGGAGATTTAAAGGAGGTTTATAGGTGTGTGTTTTTCTGAGGGACGAAAGACATGAGTCTTTAGAGTCGAGTACAAGCCCCGACTCTTCAAGGGTCAATAACTCCTCTGATCCAACCTGTGTCTATTACAGTAGTTGAACCCTAGTTCCTTCCCAGTCTCCATTCCGTCCTCGACCTCTTTAGGGTTCACCCTTAGTCACTGAGACGGGACCCCACTCCCGTCGACCTCCCGAAGGGTCTGTTCCTATTAACTCTCGACTTAGAACCCATGACCAAAGAGAACCCGTAAAATTCACAAGTTGTAGATACCAGTTTAACCTAGTAGAATGAAGAGAAGAGTTATTTTAATGTGGGATAAGGGTACCAGGACCACTGGATCAGTGTATCAGACTGTAAGTGTATACGGAGGAACAATATAATATCTTGTGTTTATAAACCCCAAAACCATAACAGGAATTAGAGACTGGGACACTATTCTCACAGAAAACATACGATTACTCTACTGACCACCGACACCCAAATGGGAATATTTTGTAGAAAACAAACGTTGAGTTTATAAATTGGAGTAGAAAATTCAATTGTTGAATGTAAGGTGTCTCCTTACACTTAAGGACCTAGGAGTTAGTATATAAGGGTTTTTAGTCGTACCCTCAGTTTGTCTATATTTCCAGGTATCCTGAGATAAATATGTGTACAATACATTGGAGGTGGTTGTAAAGGAAAGACGTATTACTTTATGGACATCCATCGGAGACTAGAGAGAAACACGGTAGAACTCTATCGGGAGACGGGAAATTTGTGTGATGGGTTTTTCTATGTTGAAATTGTGTCATTACTCTTTACATACACAATGACTGTCAATTCACACCCTTTTTCTAAAGACATTCTGTACTCGATTGTTGTGTGAAAATTGTACGCATGCACGAATGGATTCGTAACTAGGAGAAGGGAAAGAGGAAGGGAGATAGTGGGAAGAAAGAGGAGATTTAGTGAGAAAGAAAAAATGAAAGAGGGGGAGGAAGTAAAAACGAAGATCAAGAGAGAGTATCGGGACATGAATTGTTTGTTAACGGTACCTCTGTTTATTAAATAAGAAAAAATAAAAATGTAAACAGTATCGATTTTTCTATCAATATGTTGTGACCTGTGACACGAACTATATCTCTTTTAAAAGTTACAAACAACCAAAAATATTAATAAAAGACAATAACAAAAAATAAAATATAATCACCCATTTCTCTTTTTAATTCAGAAAAGAACGAACAGGTAAGTCTTTCTTGGTACCCGTAGTCCCGGTTGTGAGTAAGTACTCTACGAGGAATGAACTAGTATCTATGTACAAGATTCGGTATCTACTACCCTACCTCAAATAGTGTATCACAGTACTTTCTCACCACAGTCTTCCTGTGGAAGGATTGCCTCCTTTTTATTTATCGATCATACCTCACATCTGTAAAATTGTGTAGACTTAGGAATGGTATCAAGATACCTCTGTTTATAATACTAGGATCGGGAAAATAAGTGGTGGGTTGACCAGTAGTCCTCGAATCTCTTCTCTTAAAAGACACCTTCGAAGAGACATACCGCAAGAAGTCGAGGAATAAGGACTCCGATTTTTACTACCCCGATTCTTTCCCCCACTTCTGGCACATCCACCACCGGTCGTCTCACAATGAGAGGTATCTTACTCCCGGGAACCCGAACTCCATCTACTACCTCCGTTTTGGCATCACGTGCTGGTGATACCACTCCACCCTCTGTGTCCACCTCTTCCAGAACACGGCCGGGAGTCACCTCCCCTAGGAGTCCTACCGTCGGTGCTACTTCTGTATCCTCTCCTGCTACTTCTTGTTCGTGGGGTAGTCCCGGCACTGTGTCTGGTCCTAGTGTGGGTACCACTGTCTCCGACAGAGGAAGGGTGTCCGGTCGAAGTTCTCCCGTTCCTGTACTGTCCGTTTTACCATTTAGAATAATCTGGGTGTCTTTCACTCTACCTTTTGATAGTCACAGTGGTAGTAGGGGTACTGGCTCGGTGGTCGGGTCGTGGTCCTGTGTTCTGCCCGTGTCAGTGCCCACGAGTACTCGTGCAACATCGCGTCCCCCACCGTCTACCGGTGCATCGCCAGCATCGGGTACTAGTACTCGTCCTTCCTCACCCACTTCGGTTTGCACTTCCTCTTCTTGTAGACCGACCGTGTCCGGTGTTTCCACTACCTCGCCACCCACCTCTCGTACAGGCGGTCGTACGCTCCCCACTGGCGTTGTCACTTGTCCTAGAGCCTCTACCTCTCCCGTGTGTCCTTCTCCATGTACCCCCACACCTCCGACACGAGGGAGGTCTACCACGGGTACTACTCGTCCAACGGGTCGTCGCACTTGTCCATGTAGTCGTCCATGTCGTCCTTCTTCCACCCGTCCTCGACGACTCCCTTCACCCTCTTCGGCTACTCTTACTTAAGTCTGTGACACGACATCAAGACTCGTCTACTCCTACGACGTAGACCCCTCTAGTCTTTCTCTTACTTCCGTGTCACCAATTTTGTCTCCGCGGGTGTATGTAATTTCTGGTTGACTTCTCGAGATATGATATGTCTATCTCTTCCTTTACCGTTGGGTGAGGTCTTAAGTACGGACTCTTAGGAGCACCTGTCTCCACGGACCGTCCGATGTCAGGTACCCTAACGTTTCTCAACCTGTACTCACTCACTGATTCGTGTCTTGTCGTATTTAATCAATAACCTATATAAATCTGAGAAGTTATTTCTATATAACTTGTAAAAAATATTCTCAAGTCCCTTGAAAATGTTTTTGACTTGAACATATATCCTGTTTTTCTGTAAAGGGTACTTAAAGTTCATATTTATACTACATCTAATATCACGTAATTTTCCTCTGTAACAACTCGTCATCGAAGAATCTAGGTAACACAAACCCTCGATTTCAAACATAATTTATTATGAAACATTGTTATCATTTTACATTTCATTTAAAATTATAAAATATTTTAAAATATTAATTTATTAAGTTCGTGGATTACAGTTTAAAATTTGATTTAAACATGATATTTTTTTATGTGTCGAAAGTTATATAAATACCTCTTTAAAAATATTCTTTTTTCAGTAAGAATTATTTTAGTTTTAGTCCAACAACATTTTCTAATTTTGTTCATCTTCTATGGTTCTTCTTTTGTTTTTTTAATTTTAACTTCTTATTGATCTCTTTATTACCTATAAAAAATTAATTATTTTTATCTTTTTATGTTCAATCCTTTAAAATTTATTATGTGACTCCTTTATTCAAATCTTATATATCCCTTTACTTCGAATCTTTTGATATTTTAAGGTTTAGACCACGTTCTTTTTTTATCTCTGGAACCCCTGAGTTCAGTTAAAACTCCTTTGACTTTTTAAACTATTTTATATCAGTAAGGAGTTATTGGAACCGGGGTTACCCAAAAGTCCATTGACGAGAATTTAAAAATTCCTTGTAAACTCCTCATAGAATATGAGTAAAAATTTTCGGTCTTTTTAGTATACCTCATACGAGAGGGGCAAAGTAATTCAATTACGTTAGAACCAAGATTCAGTCCAACTTACAATTATTCTTTACTTTTAATACCCAGGTAAAGTGGATGGGTACGTCTCAAAATTTTTAATTCACAAGAACGGACCTCTTAGGGTCCCTGCCCCCTCGAACCACCTGACGACAGAGACCCCAGCGTGTCTCAACCTGTGCTGACTTCGCTGAATCGTCGTCGTCGTCGTCGTCGTTCTTCTGTATCGGATCAGTTTAGGTAAGAAAAAAGTTTTTATCGTATACTACTATTTCACAAAACTGAAGAGGGTACGTACTGTTCTTACCACGTTGTAGTCTTTTGGATGGTAGACTAAGTAGTCCACTTATTTCGTTTTTTTTTTTAGTATAGTAATAAAGATAGTTCCGTCCTTAGATAAAGGATTTTAAGGTCAGGATATATGTATCTAAAAAAATTCCATTACTATACGTTTTACAAATAAAAGTATTAGAAACCTGTTCCGTTATCTTGTTTAAACCCAATTCGAGGTCTAGGGTTTGTTTTAGAACCTCCTGGATATCGTAACTACCCCCTCTCAGTCATTCTAGTCTAGGTATGACGAAGGTCAGGATATAAATTCTAAAATTTTTAACCGTAGATAAATTATATTCATAATCATATATATGTATTTTGTAACAAAATATGTATGTTGTATTACTTACTATATATATATACACACACACACCCATACATATATATATATATATGTGTATATATAAATATATATGTGTGTGTTAGTAAATACTGAAATTTTTCGGAGGCGTTTTACAATTCCTTTCCCTAAAAGAATCGATCCATCTCTTATATGTGATATCCATGATCGTGTTTTGTCTGTGTATGTTAGTTACCTTGGCTTACCTCTCTAGTATTTATTTGGGTGTGTGGATACAAGTAAATTAGATACTGTTTATCCGGTCTTATATTTAACCTCTTTTCTATCAGAGAAGTTATTCACAACGACCTTTTTGACTTGATCTACATTTTGTTACTTTAATCTTGTAAAAGGGTGTTACATAATTTTTTTATTTGACTTTACCTAATTTCTGCATTTACAGAAATATAGAGGGTGGTTTGAGGACCCTCTTTTGTACCCGTCTTGTACAAACTGTATTTAATATCGTTATAAAAACAGAGGATTTGGTTTTCTTTTTCGTTTTTATTCATTTGCCTTGGATTAATTGAAATTTTGGAAAACGTGTCGTTTCCTTTATACCTGTTTTGTTCTTTTGTCGGATGTCTTACCTTCTTTTATACTGACTTTTCTCAATCATAGGTTTTGTATGTAGAGTTATAGTTTTTTGTTGGATTAGTTTTTAATCCATCTTCTAGACTCAGTGGTCAAAAGGTTTCTTCTGTATGTCAACCGATTGTCCTTGTCCTTTTCTACAAGTTGGAACTATTAATAATCTCTTTACGTTTGTTATTTTTCTCGATAGTGGCGCGTAGACAGTCTTCCCGATAGTTGTCAGATGTTTATTGTTTACAACCTCTACTACACTTCTTTTCCTTTGTGAACATGCAACAAACACCGTTACGTTTAACCATGTCGGTGATACTTTTCGTCATATCTTCAAAGATTCTTTTTTTGATTTTTATCTTGATGGTATAGTAAGTCGTTAAGGTGAGGACCAATATGTAAACCTTCTTTACCTTTGTGAATACACTTTTATATGTACGTGGAGTCACAAGTATCGTCCTGTAAAATGTTATCGGTACTAAACCTCATAGGGTTCACGGGTTTGTCGTCTATCTACCTACCGAATTCTTCTAATTATTATAATAATTATATTTATTATATACATTACCTTATAATAAGTCGGTACTTTTCTTACCTTAAGACGGTGAACGTTGTCGACCCACCTGGGTCTGTTATAATACGAACACTTTATTCTTTCTCTTTATGTTTATAACATACTATAGTGAATATTCACATTAGATTTCTGATTATGTGTGTTTACATATACATTTTGTCTCTGTCTGAGTGTCCATATTTTTGGTTTGATCACTCATGGTTTCCCCACTCCGTTTCCCACTCCCTTCTCCACTCCCTTTTTGATTCCCATCCCGTAACTCTCAATGGTTGAAAACACATATTTATCTGTTCGTTGTTTCTGTGTAACATATCGTATCCTTTAATATCGGTAACGGAACATTTACCTGACGTCGGATGATCCGAGGAGACAGGTACCCTAAAAGGTCCGTCCTCATGACCTCACCCCACGGTAACGGAAGATGGTATTATTGGAAATTGTCTTACATTAAACGTTTTAATTACCCAGTGATACGACCTGTGGTCTTCGAACACATTGTAACACTTTGAGTTGACGTAAAGTTACGTTTTTGTGGAATTTCGTCTTATATACGATGTTTTGATCGTTTATCCAATGATTACCTCTTGAAATCTACGTAATAAAATCCTCGTTCTTAGGTTCCAATGAATGACAGAGACGACAGGGAATTGTACCTTGACTTTCGGAACTCGTCACGTGATTGCTTTCCTTTTCTCTTCCGTACGTTCCAACCTTCCCTTACTTGTGCTAATACGTGTATCTCTTCAACTTTCTTACTTTTCCTTCAAATAATCTTGTTTTCTTCGTGTCTCAAAGTCTTCCGTTCTAACTGTTTTTTCTTTGTATCATAAAGAGTATCATAATATGTTCATTAGTAAGTTATGCATATTAAATTCAGTTCATCCTATTCTGTCCCGTTATTTTTTCCGTTATTTTTCCGATTATCTCAAAACGGTTCTCTTATCTGACCAGTATCGTTTGTGGGAGAAAGTTGTTGTGTTCTCTACTGAGATGTTTACCTGTAGTGATCTACCAGTTATGACTTTAGTCTAACTAATATAAGAAAAGTCGGTCTCTACCTCTTTTTTGTTCTGGTTCTCGATTGACACCAAGTCTAGTACTAGAGGAATAACGTTTTAAGTCTGAACTTCTTTCATCGTTTTTAGTCATCTGGTAAACCTAGATTGGATTTAGTTTAGACAATGTAATATGTCACCTTCACTGTTTATCTAAGTTCCCTAATCTAGACTATCTGTCTCACGGACTTCTTGATACCTACCTCAAAGTACTGTACCATGTCCCCCGTCACTAGTTCTGGTAGGGGGGTTTTTTCTTTACGTTTTTTAGTTTTAAAAACAGACTCCTCCGGAATGTTTATCGACTCTTTTCTTCTCTTCGATTTCCGTTTCCTCTTTTCCTTTCTATGGGTAAACTTACGTCTCAAGGTTTCTTATCGTTCCTCTCTATTTTTTCAGATGGAGTCACTAGTTACGTTTCTTTATCTCCTTTTGTTATCTTAACCTTTCTGATCTCTAGAGCAGTTCTTTTAATTTCTTTGGTTCCCTTGTAAAGTACGTTTCTACCCGAAGTATTTCCTGTCTTTACCATACCTGGATTGTCTTCGTCTTCTATAATTCTTCTCCACCGTTCTTATGTGTCTTCTTGAGATATCTTTTCTAGAAGTACTGGGTCTATTGGTGCTACACTAGTGAGTGGGTCTCGGTCTGTAGGACCTTGCGTTTCAGTTCACCCGGAATCCCTCGTAGTGATACTTGTTTGGATCACCTCTACTACCTTAAGGTTAACTCAATAAAACTTAGAATTTTCTACTACGACACTTTCACGACGTGAGTTAAACGGTCATTTAAACCTTTTGAGTCGTCACCGGGGTCCTGACCTTTTGTAGTCAAAAGTAAGGTTAGAGTTTCTTTCCGTTACGATTTCTTACAAGTTTGGTGGTGTGTTAACGTGAGTAGAGTGTGTGATCTTTTCATTACGAGTTTTAAGAGGTTCGGTCCGAAGTTGTCATGTACTTGGTACTTGAAGGTCTACAAGTTCACCCTAAATCTTTTCCGTCTCCTTGGTCTCTAGTTTAACGGTTGTAGGCAACCTAGTAGCTTTTTCTTTTAAGAATTTCTCTACCCTTATTGTCTTGTGGAATGGACGGAAGACTCTTTGGACATACGTCCAGTTCTTCGTTGTTAATCTTGACCTGTACCTTGTTGTCTGACCAAAGTTTAACCCTTTCCCAATACAGTTCCGACACATAACAGTGGGACGAATAAATTGAACATACGTCTCATGTAGTTCACTTTACGGTCCGACCTACTCCGTGTTCGAACTTAGTTCTAACGACCCTCTTTATAGTTATTGGAGTACATACGTCTACTGAGGTGGGAATACCGTCTTTCACTTCTTTTTGATTTCTCGGAGAACTACTTTCACTTTCTCCTCTCACTTTTTCGACCGAATTTAGAGTTATAAGTTTTTTGAATCTAGTACCGTAGACCAGGGTAGTGAAGTACTGTTTATCTACCCTTTTGTTACCTTTGTCACTCTCTGAAATAAAAGAACCCGAGGTTTTAGTGACGTCTACCACTAACGTCGGTACTTTAATTTTCTACGAACGAGGAACCTCCTTTTCGACACTCTTTGGATCTGTCGTATAATTTTTCGTCTCTGTAATAAAACAGTTGTTTCCAAGTAAATCAGTTTCGATACCAAAAAGGTCATCAGTACATACCTACACTCTTAACCTGATATTTATTTCGACTCACGGTTTCTTGACTATAAAAACTTGACACCACGACCTCTTGTGAGAATTGTAGGGAACCTGACGTTCCTCTAGTTTGGTCAGTTAGGTCTCCTTTAGTAAGGACTTATAAGTAACCTTTCTGACTACAACTTCGACTTTGAGGTTATGAAACCGGTGGACTACACTTCTTCACTGAGAAACCTTTCTGGGACTACGACCCGTTCTAACTTCCATCCTTCTCTTCCTCTACTGTCTCCTACTCTACCAACTTACCATAGTGACTGAGCTACCCGTACTCAAACTCGTTCGAGGTCCTACACCACTACCTGTCCCTTCGGACCGTACGACGTCAGGTACCCCAGCGTTTCTCAACCTTTCTGACTTACTGACTTGACTTGACTCGTATTCTGACAGTCGTTACTGTGTCTGATATTTCTTTTCGGGATTTGTAGAACAAGAGTCCTATGAACTTTGTTTTTAATAACACAAACGTTTTCCAGAAAAGAGACCCATTCAATAGTGATGACTAGAAGTGGTGAAATCCTTGACTTAGACTCTTACTAAATTTTATAAATCATAATTGTGTAAAGTTTCTTATTATTATTTGGGTAATGTAAAATTATATCGTTGTGAAAATCCTTTCGTCGACGTAAAAGTTTTTGATCACTCTTATCACCAGACCAAAGTCTACAAGAGTTTATACAAACTAAAGACCAGATGACGTTCTGTTGATCTAAGACCACAAACTACGAATTGAAGTAGACACCGTTACTTCGTATACTGTTTTTATGTAGGACTGTACTCGACCCTTTTATTCCTGGACTACCGGGAGATCTTTACCAGAGACCTTGGGATACCCAGGAGTATACTGTAAACCTTTCGAGAATATGTTTTATAGATCCTAAATTGGTTTCTGCACGTTATGGAGGACTCTGTTTATAAAATCAGATATTGTTTGTACATCTCCTACTGATCTTATGTACATTTTAGTAAGTATGAGAACTTATTCTACTGTATTATACCATTATTATAGAGAAGAAGGGATTTAATAGAATAGTTGTGTTAACGTAATTGATGAAGTACCTAATATTTAAATTATTAACGTAATTGATGAGTTACCTAATATTTAAATTATTAATATGATTGGAAGAAGATTTTTATTTCAGTCTCACTTTGATATGTAGAATATTTAACTTCGTTTGTCCTCTTTATAACATACAGAAGGGTCTATAACACTGTGTAACATCTCAGTGTCAGTAAAGACTGTTACACTTGGTTCTTATCTTTTTCTGGGGTCATTTAACTTACCTATAGAGTCTTTTATGGGGTAGTAATATTTTTTAGATTATATACTATTTATACCGTTGTGTATATTTCCTTTTCTACGTAACAAATGATCAAAGACCACCCTTCTGACTAAGAAAATACTTCGTTTTAAGTAGACTTAAAGATGGGTTCTGGTGTATGTTCCACCTTAGGTCTACCTAAGTTCTCTATATATACTTTATATTTGGTATTTCAATTACCTTCCTTCACATACTCTTTATGAAACAACTAGTTCGACACTCACCTCTTCCTAAAAGATTTGTTTTGAAAACTCCACCCTCCCCCCAAGCACAAACCCTTGTGTACATTCTTAATTTCTAAAATTTTAAATTTTTTAATTTTTTATTTTTTTTTTTATTTTTTTTTTTATTTATTTCGTGGTGGGATTTCCACTGTACTTTTGTAGTCGCAAAACTTCAAACCAAGGTGTTTTCTATAGGACTTATTTCAGTTCTTCGTCTACCTTTTAACCATATTCTAGTGGACGTAACCGATTTTGTCCATTGTGAGAATTCTTCGTATTTCTTCATCCTGGAACTATATCCATACTCGTTTCCTATACTTTTCTCTTGAGTGTCCTCAATGAGTCCGTTTACTTTTCTACGAGTTTCTTTCCTGACCCCCCTTACTTACTTTCGTTGCCTTAAAGTAAGACATATATAAGTGTACATGTATAAGGTAAAGAGTTTAACCTTTTACGGTACCACTAACCCGTTACCCCTCTCCCCATGGGAGGACGTGACGACCAACCTTACAGCTTACCACTTTTAATTTTATATTGTACGAGAGATGTGGTCGTTTAAGTATGGTATAGTATTGTTTAAACAATTTTAAGTATCTTCAATATTGTCTTTCTCTCTGAAGATTCCATTTGATACTTGAAGTCAATTATTATTGACTAGGTAATATTAACTAGGTGTCATTCATGGTCTAATAGTGTAAACGAGTTATTCATTGTCGTAGGGTCCGTAGTTCTGTGGTCCATAGACATCATAGGGAGACAGGGTTCTAGTACTGTTGGTTCGATAGAGACTTGTACAGGTTACAGTTGACATCCTGTCTTGGTGGGGTCTAATTCTTGACGACTGGATCCTCGTCGTTTCGCTTGGATTCGACCCACTCTTGGTTACTAAGTCTTACCCATTTGTCTCTTCTCGGGGTCGTCGGAGAACCCTTACTTTAGGAGAGAAAACCTGGAAGAAGGGTCAGGACTGAGGTAGGGGTCCGACCGGTCTCGATGGGTGTTGACAGACTAAGACGAAAGGATGGGAGAGGGAAGACTAACGGGAGTCGGACCGGACGGAGAAGGTACTTCGTCGGTCGTCTCTTCCCGTCTGCTACGAGAGGACGGACTACGAGAGTCACTACGGGTGTTCGTCCCTACCTCAACGTGGAGCCCGAGGACCTTCACTAGAACACGTGAAATAGGGACGACACCCAAAGGTCGTCCGACGAGGGGTCCTTCGGTTGGATCTTCGAAACAGGAGTCCCAGACCCCTCAGCCTCTCCCTGAAGTTCCCCGGAAACCCTCGAACATCACAGATGAGGAAGTAGAGTAATAGGTGTATGTGTTTCCAGTACTCAGAGAGGAGACGGGTCTCTCCGTACTCGGGGACGACTCCCGACTCGTCGAGGGTTAGAACCCCCCTCTGTCCCGACCTCTGTCTACAGGAGTTAGGTGACCCCAGTTCCATCCCAATCTCCCTTTCGTCTTCGACCTCCTCGGTTCTCACTCTAACATCCTGTCACAGAAGTCCTCTACTGTCGACCCACCGAAAAGTCTTGTTCTCAGTAAACCTCGACCCAGAACCTCTCAGTAAAAGGAACACATTGTATACAGAAGACCGGTTTAACCGGGTTTCAATGGAGAAGAGGGTTAGTTTAAGATAGGATAAGGGTATCAGGACCATCAAGTTTGGTCTCTCACACTATAAGTGTATCCAGAGGGTTACTACAGTATTTTGTATTGATATACCGTCTTTCGCTTCTTCTTACTTTTTTAGAGAACTACTTTCACTTTCTCTTCTCACTTTTTCAACCGAATTTTGACTTGAAAGTCTTTTGATTCTAGTACCGTAGGTCAGGGTAGTGAAGTACCGTTTATCTACCCCTTTGTCACCTTTGTCACTCTCTGAAATAAAAGAACCCGAGGTTTTAGTAACGTTTACCACTGACGTCGGTACTTTGATTTTCTACGAACGAGGAACCTTCCTTTCGATACTAGTTGGATCTGTCGTTTAATTTTTCGTCTTTGTAATGAAATGGTTGTTTCCACGTAAATCCGTTTCGATACCAAAAAGGTCATCAGTACATACCTACACTCTCAACCTGATATTTCTTTCGACTTACGGTTTCTTAACTATGAAAACTTGACATCACAACCTCTTCTGAGAACTCACAGAGAACCTGTCGTTCCTCTAGGTTGGTCAGATAGGATTTCCTTTAATCAGGACTTATAGGTAACCTTCCTGACTACGACTTCAACTTTGAGGTTATGAAACCGGTGGACTACATTTCTTGACTGAGTGATCTTTTCTGGGACTACTACCCGTTCTAACTTCCGTTCTCCTCTTCCCCTGCTGTCTCCTACTCTACCAACCTACCGTAGTGACTGAGTTATCTGTACTCAAACTCATTCGAGACTCTCAAACACTACCTGTCCCTTCGGACCGCACGACGTAAATTACCCCAGTGTTTCTTAGTCTGTGCTGACTCCCTGATTTCACTGACTGACTAAATCAGAAAACCACAACAGAAACCAAGGACTGGAAGACTAATCTGACAGAAAACATGTGGTTACTGTACTGACTACCGACACCCAAATAGGAAAATATTTTCCAAATGGAAGATATTTTCTAGACGGAGTTGGGTTTATAAACCGGAGTAGAAACTCAATTAACTGTAGGGTGTAGTCCAAGGGAAAGAACCAGGAGTCACTATATATAAGGGTTTGTCGTCACACCCTGAGTCTATCTGTATTTCACGGAGTACTAAGGGAGGTAAGTGTAAACACACTGAAGGTGGTTGTAAAGGGTAGACGTATGACTTCCATGGGTGGAAACCGGAGACTGGAGAGAATCATATTAGAACTATGTCGTAAGACAGAAAATTGTGTGAAGAGTTTCCCCACGTTCATATTATGTCATCATTTTTAACTAAAATGACTTTTAACACACACCCTTTCCTTCTACGGGACCTCTTTTTTTACCATTGGATGAGGTCATAAGAACGGACTTCTTAGGGTACCCGTCTCCTATCTCCTCGGGCCGTCCGATGTTAGGTACCCCAGTGTTCTCAGCCTGTACTAAATCGTTGACTTGGTGGTGTACACACCCTTTTATCTTTCTCTAAAGGTATTCTACAACTTATTATTGTGGGAAATTATACAGGTACAAGAATGATTCGTGGGTAAGAAGAAGGAAAAGAGAGGGGAGGATAAGAAAGAGACAGAAAAGGAAGGAGGGAGGTCGGAGAAAGGAAAGAAGAGAAAGAAGTATACGTCTAACGAGACAATTGTTGGAGGAAGACAAGGAGAGTAGAACGGGTCTAAAACGGGGTATATACGAAATTAGTTAACTTACTAGTCTAGATTACTGGAGTTTATGATGAACGGACGAAACAGAGAGGGAGACAAACAGAGAGGGAGTGAGAGTGTCAACGAGAGATGAAACTTAAAGAAGGTATCGAGTGAGTCAAGTCGAGTTGTCTTTCTGAAGGAAAAGACAGATATTGAGGTTTTGGTTCATTCTTTGACACTTGTCATTCGGTAAAAGAGACTACTAATGAAATAAAAGGTAACATACACACATTATTAATTGTATACAGTTATTATTATTTCGTGATCCGTGTCATGAAATACGTATTTTACTGAGTTAAGACTACCGTAAATACTGATAGAAATCCAATAAAACAAATAAGAATAGAAACTCCTACCCCCTTATTTTAGAAGAGGAACGACAGATAAGTTCTTCTTGGTGTATACAGTCCCAGGAGTGAGTAAGAAGACCACCCGGGGTGGACGGATATATTTCTATTCTATAAGAATCCGTATCTGTTACCCCACTTCAAGGAGAGTGACCTTTATTAAATTTCTAATACTACTATCTTGAATACCTTCTCTCCCTTTATAGTCTCTTTTTGTTTGTCATACGTACTTTGACGTAACCTCATACCTATGAGATGTCTGGACTTAGTGACGTACTCAAGATGCCTCTGTCTGTAATAATTCGGGTTTCGAAGACAGTGTGAAGGTATGGTGTATTGATCGGTAGTCCTTCAATTTCCTGTCTTTCAAGACGCCTTCCAAGAGACATACCGTAAGAAGTCGAGAAATAAGGACTCTGACTTTTACTACCCCGATTCTTTCCCCCACTTCTGGCACATCCACCACCGGTACTCACACAATGACAGGTACCTTACCCCCGGAAACCCGAACTCCATCTACTACCTCCGTTTTGGTATCACGTGCTGGTGATACCACTCCACCCTCTGTGTCCACCTCTTCCAGAACACGGACGGGAGTCACCTCCCCTAGGAGTCCTACCGTCGGTGTTACTTCTGTATCCTCTCCTTCTACTCCTTATTCGTCGGGTAGTCCCGACACTGTGTTTCGTCTTAGTGTCGGTACCTCTGTCTCCGACAGAGGAAGGGTGTCCGGTCGAAGTTCTCCCTTTTGTGCACCGTCTCTTTTACCACTTAGTGTAATCTGGGTGTCTTCCACTCCACTTTTTGATAGTTACAGTTGTAGTAGGGGTACTGACTCGGTGGTCGGGTCGTTGTCCTGTGTTCTGCCCGTGTCAGTGCCCACGAGTACTCGTGCAACATCGCGTCCCCCACCGTCTACCGGTACATCGCCAGTATCGGGTACTAGTACTCGTCCTTCCTCACCCACTTCGGTTTGCACTTCCTCTTCTTGTAGACCGTCCGTGTCCGGTGTTTCCACTATCTTGCCACCCACCTCTCGTACAGGCGGTCGTACGCTCCCCACTGACGTTGTCACTTGTCCTAGAGCCTCTACCTCTCCCGTGTGTCCTTCTCCATGTACCCCCACACCTCCGACACGAGGGAGGTCTACCACGGGTACTACTCGTCCAACGGGTCGTCGCACTTGTCCATGTAGTCGTCCATGTCGTCCTTCTTCCACCCGTCCTCGACGACTCCCTTCAACCTTTTCGGCTACTCCTACTTAAGTCTGTGACACGACATCAAGACTCGTCTGTTCCTACGACGTAGACCATTCTAGTCTTCGTTCTACTTCCGTGTCACCAATGTTGTCTCCGAGAAGGTATCTAATTACCTATTAACTTCTCGAGATATGATATATTGAAGGAGTCGAAGGGACCACCGAGTCTACCATTTCTTATATCGACGTTACACCTTCTGGGTCAAAGGTAGGGACCAACCCCTCTAGAGAACATCTTCCCTTACCGTTAGGTGAGGTCATAAGAACTTACGTCTTAAGGTACCTGTCCCCTCGGACCGTCCGATGTTAGGTACCCCAGTGTTTCCCAGAGGGTCCTGACTCGGTGATTGTGAAAGTGAAGTATAATATATTGACAAAAAATTTGAACAGACCCAGAGTTTTAGAAGTAGTCCTTCTACCTCATTTAGTATCATTAAGGACGGTAAGTAGAAACATTATTACTATTTCGTTCTATGTCTATTTCGTCTGTGTGTGTTAGTTCCAGTATAAGGGTAGTTATAACACGGATAAGATCTTGTGTATATAAACCTATAACTCCAAGATTTTAAAAAAACTCTCAGAAACAGGAAATGACTCATCGGGAAAATATAAATAAAATTAAGACAAACTGACCATGAGTGAAGTCGTAGAATAAAACTTACTACACAATGTAAGGATTTCTTCGTATTCGTTTCCAAACTTTTATTTCCTTATCCGACGTTGGTTTCTTTCTAGGGTGTACCGTCTTGATTCTGGACCACGTCGGTTATTTTATTTGTTTATGAAAAAAAAAGAGAAAAAAAGAAAAATGAAATAAAATGAAGTGTTATGACACAACCAAAACCGTATGTAACTGTACTTAGGTGGTGCCCACATGTACGCTAGGGTTTGTACTTGGGGGGAGGGTGGAGGGTGGGGTGTAGTAGGGAGACCTAGTAGTGGCACGCGGTCGGTGTTCGTAGGACGTAGGACGTAGCTTGTATCTGACCGCTAAGCAAAGAATGTACTATCATATGTACAAAGTTACGGTAAGAGGGTTTAGTAGGGTGGGATAGGGAGAGGGAGTCCCAGGTTTTCAGGTGAGACATATAGACACAGAGAAAACGACAGAACGTATGTCCCAGTAGTAATGGTAGAAAGATTTAAAGTATATATACACAATCATATGACATAACCACAAAAAGAAAGACCGAATGAAGTGAGACATATTAGTCGAGGTCAAAGTAGGTAGAGTAATCTTGACTAAGTTTACATAAGAAAAATTATCGACTCATTATAAGGTAACACATATACATGGTGTCGAAAGAATAGGTAAGTAGACGACTACCTGTAGATCCAACAAAGGTACAGGACCGATAATATTTGTCACTACGCTACTTGTAACCCCATGTACACAGAGAAAGATAAGACCAAAGGAGCCACACATACGGGTCGTCACGCTAACGACCCAGTATTCCGTCCATTTGAAGGTTTGAGTAAGATACTCCGGTGGTAGTGGGACTATGGTTTTGGACTGTTTCTACGGTGTATTTTTCTTTTGATGTCCGGTTATAGTGACTACTTGTATCTACGTTTTTAGGAGTTGTTTTAAGATCGCTAGTCTTAGGTTGTTGTGTAATTTTTCCAGTATGTGGTACTGGGTCACCCGAAATAGGGTCCCTACGTTCCTAAGAAGTTATAAACGTTTAGTTAGTTACATTAAGTGGTGTAATTGTTTAACTTTTTATTTTCGGTATACTAATAGAGTTATCTACGTCTCTTCCGGAAACTGTTTTAAGTTGTAGGTAAATACTATTTTTGAGAGGTCTTTCGTCCTTATCTTCCTTGTATGGAGTTGCATTATTTTCGATATATACTGTTTGGGTGTCGTATGAAATAGGAGTTACCACTTTTTAACTTTCGTAAAGGGGATTTCAGTCCTTGTTCTGTTCCCACGGGTGAAAGTGGCGATGATAAGTTGTATCAAGACCTTCAAAACCGGTGTCGTTAGTCTCGTCTTTTTCTTTATTTTCCTTAGGTTTAACCTTTTTTTCTTCAGTTTGAGAGCGACAAACGTCTATTGTACTAGGAGATGTATCTTTTGGGATTTCTGAGGTGGTCTTTTAATGTTCTCGATTAGTTACTTATATCATTTCAACGTCCTATATTTTAGTTGTGTGTCTTTAGGGAACGTAAGGATATGTGATTATTACTCTTTCATCTTTTTCTTTAATTCCTTTGTTAAGGTAAGTGGTAACGTTACTTTTCTTATTTTATGAGTCCTTATATAGATGGATTTCTTTGATTTCTGGATATATAGTTTTTGATATTTTGTGACTACTTTCTTTAGTTTCTCCTGTGATTATCTACCTCTTTATATGGTACAAGTACCTAGCCTTCTTAGTTATATCACTTTTACTCATATGATGGGTTTCGTTAGATGTCTAAGTTACGTTAGGGATAGTTCGATGGTCGCCATAAAAAGTGTCTTGATCTTGTTTATTAAAGTTCTAACATGCCTTTATGTTTTTTTTGAACTTATCGGTTTCGTTAGAACTCTTTTTTTCTTACCTTGACCTCCTTAGTTGGACGGACTGAAGTCCGAGATGATGTTTCGGTGTCAGTAGTTCTGTCATACCATGACCGTGTTTGTGTCTGTATATCTAGTTACCTTGTTTTATCTTTCGGGTCTCTATTTAGGTGCGTGGATACCTGTGGAATAGAAACTGTTTCCTCCGTTCTTATATGTTATCTCATTTCTGTTGGAGAAATCGTTCACCACGACCCTTTTGAACATTTATTACTTTGATCTAGTGAAAGATTGTGGTGTGTGTTTTTATTTGAGTTTTACCTAATTTCTAGATTTACATTCTGGTCTTTGATATTTTGAGGATCTCCTCTGGTATCCGTTTTGTGAGAGGCTGTATTTAGTGTCGTCCTAGGAGATACTAGGTGGAGGTTCTTATGACCTTTATTTTCGTTTTTATTTGTTTACTCTAGATTAATTTTAATTTTCGAAGACATCTTGTTTCCTTTGATATTCGTTCCACTTTTCTGTCGGAAGACTTACCCTCTTTTATTATCGTTTACTTCGGTGACTGTTTGTTGATTAGAGTTTTTATATGTTCGTTGAATACGTCGAGTTAAGGTCTTTTTATTTGCTGGGTTAGTTTTTTACCAGGTTTCTTGATTTATCTGTAAAGAGGTTTCTTCTGTATACCTACCGATTGTTTGTGTACTTTTCTACGAGTTGCAGTGAGTAATAATCTCTTTACGTTTAGTTCTGGTGTTACTCCATGGTGGAGTGTGGTCAGTCTTACCGACACTAGGTTTTCAGACGTTCGTTATTTACGACCTCTCCCACACCTCTTTTCCCTTGGGAGAATGTGACAACCACCCTTACGTTTGATCATGTCGGTGATACCTCTTGTCGCACTTCTAAGGAATTTTTTAACGTTTATTTTATTTATTTATGAAAATTTTTCTTTTATTTTACTACCTGTTTGCATAGGGTCGGTTTATTCGTGGTTTCCTTTCAACTTCGTCAGTAGGACCTTCGTCTTTTTTATTCTTAAAATCTTTTCTGACTAATATTGTAGACAATGGGATAAGATAATTTTCCTTGGTTCAATGGATCTCTTTACTAGAGACGTACCTAACCTTGAAGGTGACTCGTTNACTACCTGTTTACATAGGGTCGGTTTATTCGTGGTTTCCTTTCAACTTCGTCAGTAGGACCTTCGTCTTTTTTATTCTTAAAATCTTTTCTGACTAATATTGTAGACAATGGGATAAGATAATTTTCCTTGGTTCAATGGATCTCTTTACTAGAGACGTACCTAACCTTGAAGGTGACTCGTTACACAAATACAATTTACTACGGTCTTATCATAACTACCCGGAGTTTTTCGATTTTTATCTTGATGGTATACTAGACCGTTAAGGTTAGGACCCACACATTGACCTCTTTTACTTTTGTGATTAAATTTTTCATGTAAGTGGGGTTACTAGTGTCGTCGTGATAAATGTGATCGGTTCTATACCCTCGTTGGATTGACGGGTAGTCGTCTTCTTGTCTATTTCTTCTACACCATATATTTATGTCACCTAATACTAAGTCGGTCATTTCATTACTTTAGACAGTAAACGTCTTTAGTACTTGTGTGGATTTCTCATAAAAAGAAACACTTGATATAGTCCACCTCTTTCTGTTTGTGACATTCTATAGTGAATATACACCTTAGATGTCTTGTTATGTTAGTCTGAGTGTCTATTTCTTTTGTTCGATCACCAATGGTTTTCCCTTTCCCTTCCCCTCTCCTTCTTTTAGTCCCCTGACCCTAATTGTATATGTTTGATGATATGTTATATCTATGTTCAATGGTATATGTTTCTATATAACATATTATGTCCCCCAATATCAGTAACATAACATTATTGAAACTTTAAAACTTACCTTATATTAGACATTTTTATGACTTAATGATTTGACATGTGGACTTTGATTATATTGTATTTAATTGTTTTGGAGTTATTCTTTATTTTATTCAATGTTTGTGTACGTGTGTAGTTCCCTTCTTCTTCTTATAAAACACTTCACATCTTCTTTTAAACTCTGGACTTATAGTAAGTTGTATATTGTTGTATGTGATCTCATAATCATTATTTGTCCACTGCAGTCACTTTACCTATATTTTATGTTTCTCCATTTAGTCAAAACCTATCAACCTATTTTATTAAATTCAACCTTTAAAATTCTCAAGTCTTCACGTTAAACCCTTAATATTACGTTAATTATGTATGTCTGTATCCGAGGACTTATATGAATACGGAGAGTGGTCTCTAATTTGTAAAAGAAAGTTCTTGTATCTCCTGAAATTGCTTTAAACAAACTTCCGGTTCTCTTTGGAGGTAGTTGAAGTTTCACATTTATAATATATCTAATGTTACGTAATATAAACCTTTAGCTACCTCTTCTTTATCGAAAACTTTAAGGTATTCAATCCTTCGAGTTATGTCATGATTCGTACGAAAACAAAGTCATCATTTAGTACTTTATTTCTTTATAAATATTAATTTATTAAATTTGTAGTTTATATTTATAAAATTCGATTTTATCATACTCCCTTACTCCCTTTAAATGTCTAGATGTATATTTAATAGTTCTTTGATAGGTCTTTTTCAATACGAAGACTGTCAGTTATAGTCCACTTACTTTTTTCTAATTATTCTATCTTTGTTTATTTTCTACTGTTATTCTTTTGATTTTAATTTTAACCCTTTATTGACTTTTTAATACCTATTAATTTTTAATTATTTTTATCTTTAATATTCAATTCTTTAAATTTTGTTATGTACTTTAATTGTATAAAAGTCTTTATATTTTAAGGTTTGACCACGTTGTTTTTTCTGAGACCTATAAGTTTTTTCTATATTCCTTTTTAATTTCTTGAAGAGAAAGATATTAGTAGTCGGGGTGAACCGAATGTTCACTCTCGAATATTTAAAAATTTCTCGTCAACTACTTTTGGAATATGTACAAGAAGTTCAATTTTTTTTACCCTTTTTATTTCACAAGTTAAGTAAAGTAGTAAGTCCAATTATGTTCGAACTATGATAATTATTTTGGTCCACTCTTACAAATATTCTGTTCCGTTTAATACCTGGGTGAAGTGGATAGGTACGTTCACATTTTTAGGTAATATTCAGTTTATCTTGCACCATCATTTATATCACTTAACACTAGTTCACCACAACCAAATAGGGTACTTACTGTTCTACCATGTCACAGTCTATTGGATAGTACACTAAGTAATGTATGGATTTGACTTTTATAAGTATAGTAATAAATCTAATTCCTTCCTTATACAAAGATTTTAAGTTGAGTAAATTTTAACATCTTTAAAACTATGTTAACAGTATATTGTAACATAATCAAACTCCACATGTTATATCGTCAAACTATATGGACATGGACGGACCTTTTAGGGTACCTGCCTCCTCGGACCATCCGACGTCAGGTACCCCAGCGTTTCTCAGCCTGTGCTGGTTCGCTGAAGGGAAAGTGAAAAGTGAAAGTACGCAACCTCTTCCTTTACCGTTGGGTGAGGTCACAAGAACGGACCTCTTAGGGTCCCTGCCGCCTCGGACCACCCGACGACAGACACCCCAGTGTGTCTCAGTCTGTACTGACTTCGCTGAATCGTCGTCGTCGTCGTCGAATACTGAAATTTTTTTGTAAAAAAACGTTGTACTTCAGTTTCCCCTGAAAGAATTGATCTATTCATATTTTGGTCGTTTTGTCATATGGTCGACCACTGTAAATGTACGTAATAAAATCCTGGTCCTTATTCGGTTCCAATGAGTGACAGAGACGACCAGAAATTGTACCTTGATTTTCAGTACTCATCACGATGTTCCTTTCTTTTTCTTTTTTTATATGTATTCCTATCGTTCACTTCTCTGTACTGGTAGATAGGTCTTTACTATTTTCTTAGTTCTACTTTATAAATGCTGGTTATACTCTCACGTTACCACGTCTCTTTTTCTAGCTAAAAGTTTTTAGTGTGAAAAAGGAGGGAGACAATGAGGTCATTATCAGTAAGTTTCGTACCTTAAATCCACTTTCATTCTTTTGCGAAGGTTATTCCGTGAAATGACATTTCTTTATCGAGAGTTCGTAAGGACAGAAGTTAAGGCAACACAAGTTTTTGATGATTCCAGGGGATTTCCTAAAAACAAACCCACCCATATCATTGATAGTGAAAATGGTATAATTTTTAATGTTGACTCTTATAAAATTTTTAACTCGATCACACCCTTCCCTCCACCCCCCCCAAGTCTTACCACCTTGTGTGCCGAATAAGTACAGCTACGTACCGTTTTTGGTGGTGTTATGATATGACATTTCATTAATAGGACGTTAATTTTATTTAATTAAAAAGTTTCATGTAATTATTATCATTATTATTATATTTTGACAAAGTGGAAGTATAATCATTGTTGTATAAATAATATACTCTAATATAAACGTTTTTTGTAAATCACTCTTGTTACCGGAATAAAATGTAAAAATGTCTATACGGACTATAGACGGAACTATCCTCTATTGAACTACGAGTACAGACGAAGAAGTAAGTCCGACACCGTTATATGACAAAATTAACTTCATAGATTACTTTTACGTAAGAGTGGACATTGACCTTTTATTCCTGGACTACCCGATGTTTTTCCTAGAGACCTTGGGGGTCCTTAGGAATACAGTAAAACTCTTGAACAGATTATATTATAGATCTTAAATTACTTTTCGTATGTTATGTGGGTTTTGGTTTTCAAAATTGGTGATTATTTTTACATCCTCTACTATTCTTATAAACTTTTGTCAACTATGAGAGTCTACTCAACTTGATTAAAACACTACTACAGTCAAAATGTGTTTAATATAATAGTCACGGTAACGTGAATTTTAAGGTCACTTGACTGACACTTAAACTATTTTTGATTGGATTTTAAGGGAAACATTTTTTTCACCTGAAGGGACCACCAGGTCACCAATTCTTAGACGGACAGCTACGTCTCCTGCGACTAAGTTAGGGACCAGGCCCTTCTAGGGTGTACGACGTCCCGTTGATTCGGACACGAGGAGTTGATGACTTCGGACGTACGAGATCTCGGGCACGACACTTGTTCTCTTCGGTGTCTTTACCCTCCGGGTGCACGACGTTGACCTCTCATAGGGGTCGAGTGGCGTCGACCTCTTTCGGACACGTGTCTCTCCTTCTGGGTCACATCCGTTTTTTTCATTTTTTGATATGATTAGAATATTTTTACCTCATTTGTCTTCTGAATATACGGGAGAATACAGTACTCTTCGGGACATTTAAGTTTTAGCAAAAAATTTAACATTTGGAACTTATCTGTATCTATGACTAATCTAACTAACTTATAGAGTCTTCTATAGGGAAATAATAAGTGTAGGACTGTCTACTATTTCCACCGTCGTGTTGAGTTTCCCTTTTCTATCTAACAAAAGATCAAACACCTTGTTTTGGAGAAGTACGATACTTCGTTTCATTTAAACTTAAAGACGGGTTCTGATGTACACTTCAATCTAGGTATTCTATATTTATATTTTGTATTTGATATTCCAACAATTTTCACTTTCTTTTCTTATAGTAACTTTACGTTCCCTAAAGACACACAACTAAAATATAGGACGTTGAAATGATATAAGTAACTACTCGAGATCATTAAAAGACCACCTCAGAAATCCCAAAAGGTACATCTCCTAGTACAGTAGACGTTTGTCACTCTCAAAATGAAGAAGAAAAGGTTAAACCTAAGGAAAATAAAGAAAAAGACGAGACTAACGACACCGGTTTTGAAGGTCTTGATACAACTTATCATCGCCACTTTCACCTGTGGGAACAGAACAAGGACTGAAATCCCCTTTACGAAAGTTAAAAAGTGGTAACTCCTATTACAAACGACACCCAAACAGTAT
>SJYO01019838.1:0-58072 GCA_006410555.1 Capra ibex | reverse complement strand
TCATCTACTTACCTATTCTTTCGACACCATGTATATGTGTTACCTCATAATGAGTCGGCAATTTTTCTTAAGTAAACTTAGTCAAGACTACTCTACCTACTTTGACCTCGGCTAATATGTCTCACTTCATTCGGTCTTTCTTTTTGTGGTTATATCATATGATTGTGTATATATACCTTAAATCCTTCTACCGTTACTGCTGGGACATACGTTCTGTCTTTTTTCTGTGTCTACACATATTGCCTGAAAACCTGAATCTCCCTCTCCCTCTCCCACCCTACTAAACCCTCTTACCGTAAGATTGTACATATGATAGTACATTCTTAACTTAGCGGTCAGATACAGACTGCGTCCTATGTCGTACGAACCCCGACCACGTTCCCCTACTGGGTCTCTCTACAATACCCCTCCCCTCACCCTCCCCCAAGTACAAACCCATGCGTACATTCTTAATTTCTAAAATTTTAAATTTTTTATTTTTTGATTTTTTTTTTTCTTATAGTAACTCAAAGATTTTGTATTTGTAATTCCACTAAAAAATTTTACTATACTTTTGTGGTTTTAATTCTTCATAATTTCCTATGGGATCTATTTCAATAATCTGAAATAAATAATCTTAATGTGGTCCTTAAGGGACCACCGAGTCGTCCTTTCTTAGACGGACGGTTACGTCTTCTGTGACCAAGTTAGGGACCCAACCCGTTTAGGGGACCTCTTCCTTTACCGTTGGACGAGGTCATAAGGACAGACCCTTTAGGGTATGTGTCTCCTTGAACCACCCGCTGTCAGGTACCCCAACGTTTCTCAGTCTATACTGAATCGTTGATTATTGTTTTGACTGTTCTTTACTGATAAAGTTTCTTACTTGTATATCCTTATGACTCTATTCCTTTCCTATACCCGTCTCTTTGGTGTGTCCTTCAGTGGGTGTGTTTACTTTTTCGAGTCATTTTTCCCTTTCCCTTCCTCCTTCTCTCTCTCTTCTTTCTTCTATCGTTACCCTAAAAGGTTATACGGATAAGTTAAAAGTTTTCATCTTTTACGGTACAACTAACCTGAAACTAACCTGATATCCCTCTTTCTTAAAAAAGTTGGTACGACCACTCTTACATATTACCACTTTTAAGTCTTACATGTATAAAACATACGATCGTTTAAACCAGGATTCGTCGATAGAGCTAAAGAGTATGGAAGAATATCCGTTCGTACATTTCAACAAGGAACATCGTAACGAAATCACACCCTTGACCTGTTCAGACGAATAGGTATGACCCCACTCTTGTACATTCGACCCCACCTACTTTCGTAACTTTGGGGTCGTCTACAATCTCCATGTATATCGTTACAGTTACTTAAAAATTTTATTATAACTCACTTATTCTTTTTTTTGTTGGATACTACTTGAGAGATGGTATTAAGGTAAACCCGTATAATTTTTATATCACGTACTTTGTTAAGTATTTTGACCTTGTCACCTATATATAGTAGTGTGTAAACAGTTTTGGGTATCTTGTATGGTGTGTTTCTTACTTTAAATTACATTTGAACTTGAAACCAATTGATGTTACATAATATGATCAAGTAGTTAACATTTTTTACATGGTGTGTCAACGTTCTGCATCTTTACCTCTTTTTACACACAAACCTCTCCTCCGCTCACCCTTTGGACGATATACTAGACTAGTAGAAAAGATATTTGAATTTTAAGAAGATTATTTTATTTCGGGTAATTAAATTTTTAACTAAATTTCTTTATACGTATATCTTTCGTTATGTTTTCACATTTTTATATGTGTATATGTGTTTAACTTTTCATGTATATTTTATAAAAATTTACTAACCGTTCTTTTTCCTTTACCCCACTTCCCCTTATATATTATGTCCTTTCTAGAATACGTTTGTTTACGATAAGTTTACAACTTTTGATTTCATAGTAACTGAATTTTGAGACGTGGATTTAAGGTAGGTTTTTAAAATTCGTATATAAAAATACTTATTAAACTCGATATAACGATGGGTCTCTAAGACTTGAAGAACCAAGACCCTGTCCCTAGGGGACGAAGGGGGAGTAATAACGACGACGACCAGCAGAATAATCTTATAACAGACATTCATACGGGGTGTCACCCAATTTACTGAAGGGACCACCGAGTCTGCCATTTCGTAGACGGATGTTGCACCCTCTGGGTCCAAGCTAAGGATCCAACCCTTCTAGGGGACCTCTTCCTTTGCCGTTGGGTGAGGTCATAAGAACGGACCTTTTAGGGTACCTGCCTCCTCGGACCAACCGATGACAAGTACCCCAACGTTTCTCAGTCTGTGCTGACTCGTTAAAGTGATAGATAGATAAGGGGTGTCGTCCCTAGTCGGATCTTAAACCTCCTATGTCTTAGAGATCCTATAATTCTTTGAATCGACCTCACTCCTATGAGATACCTCACTCCTTCTACATAAATACTGTTTTTTTTGTCAGAAGACTGGTGGATTCGTAGGGTGGGTCTTTGATTCTGTGCCCACGGTGGACGGAAGGCACGAAATAGGGAATTCAGTGAGTCGTAAGAGGAAAGATTGACTTGTCAAGACCCAAAGAGGGTGAGGAGAGGTAGGAATACCAAGGTAGAAGAGAGAGGACCTGGTGTCGTCCGAGGAGGATATAGGGGAGGAGACGAGAGTGAGGTGAGACCGAAGGTCTTTCTTAAAAGACTTGGTATGTGTTCCATACACCAGTAGTCTGGGTCCCAAGTTTAGAGTCGAGGGTGACACATAGAAACTCTTCCTTGAACTGTAGAGACTCGGAGGAATGGGGTTTACTTTTACTACCCATGTGTCTCTTGTCGGAAGTCACCCATACGCTATTAAGTGTATTTCCCGAGTCCAATGGATTATCTACATCAATAGTGACTGAAACTCTGACACGCGGAAGAAGACTCAACCGAATAACAGTAAGACGTGGTCTATCGTGGGTAACTGGGGTAAGATTTGAGTGTCAGAGACTTGGGTCACCTTTTGTACACACACAATCAACGAGTCAGTACAGACTGAGAAACGTTGGGGTACCTGACTTCAGACGGTCCGAAGAGACAGGTACCTGAAGAGGTCTGTTCTTATAACCTCATCCAACGGTAAAGGAAAGGGACCCCTAGAAGGGTTGGGTCCCTAACTTGGGACCAGAGGACGTGACGTCCGTATAAGAAATGATAGATTCAGTGGTCCCCTCACGTGGTCACCTCATGAATCATAGACGTAATTGGTATGTTACGTTAAGGTGGGTTCTCTGACTGAGTTGGAGGCGAAAGAGGACGTCGGGGACGTAGTACCAATCTCTGCTGGAAGAATGGAGGACGACCACTTTGTCGATACTAAGAACTCCGACCCGAGAGGGTTGAGGAGACTGTCCACTTGTCTTAAGACAGAGGAGAGACCAGGATGTCTTTTACCGAGTGTATAGTGTGTGTAGTGTCCTTACGTGGGTCGAGTGTGAACAGAGGGAGTCTCGGAGAGGGAGTCCAAGTGTCCCCGGTCGGGTCCTGTGTTGTTGTCTCTGTTCTGTACAGATGTCGCTCTAAAGAGTCGGAGTCGTGACCACTATAAACCCTCGTCTAGTACGAAACTGACAGGAAAAGTAACGTGTTACAAATCGTCGTAGGGACCGGAGTGGGTGGTCTTTGGTCGTCGTAAGGGAGGGGTGACATTCAGCACTGTTAGTTTTGACGAGGTCTATATAGGTTCATAGGTGGCACCCTCTCTTACCGGGACCCGATTCTTGATGACTGGATTTTCGATGTTTCCCGTGGGTCCGATTCACTTTTAGTCCCTGGGACTCACCCGTTTGACTCTTCTGGTGGTCTTTGTAAGGTTTTGATTCTAGGAGAACATAATAGGTAGGGGGGTCGTGACTAGAGTAGAAGTCCGACTTGTCGCGATGGGTGTTAACTTAATAGGAAGGGAGGATGGGAAAGAGACGACCAGAAGGAGACGACCTCAACGGAGAAGGTTCTTTGTGGGTCGTTCCTTCCCATCTTCTTTAAGAGGACGAACAACGACAGTCACCGTAGGTGTCCGTCCACACCCCAGTCTAGATTCCCAAGGACGTGGACTATGTCACACGAAATAGGGACGACTTCCGACGGTTCGTCCGACAAGGGTTCTCGGAACGTACTTTGGTCAGACTTACCCGTCAGGAGTCCCAGACTCCCCGACCCTCCCTGGAGTCCTCCGGAAGACCCTAGACGTCAGATAGAGGAGGAAGTTGATAGGTGTGTATTGTCTGAGGAACGACGGACAGAGACGGGTCCCTCCAACGTAGGGGAGGACTCCCGACTCCTCGAGGGTCATAACTCCCTACGTCCCGACCTATGTTTACGAGAGTTAGAGAACCGAAGTTCCATCCCAGTCTCGTTTCAGTCCTCGACCTCCTCGGGTCTCACTCTCAGGTCCCGACACGGGGACCTATTCCCGTTAACCTTGTATAGAGTTTTATTCCTACCAAACCTGGACTTAGCACCTCTCACTAAAGAGAACCCATCACGTACACGAGTTAAAGAAGATCGGTTTGACCTTTCGGAGGGGAGAGAAGAGGTAGTGCAACAGGGAATGGGGACAAGAAACCACTAGGTTCGGTCTTTTAGATTGTTAGTGTGTACGGAGGTCCACCACGTCACCATTTTTTAGATGGACGAGTACGTCCTCTACGTCTTCTGCGCTCAAGCTAGTGACCCGGTCCGTCTAGGGAACTTCTTCCTTTACCGTTGGGTGAGGTCACAAGAACAGGTCCTTTAGAGTACCTATCTCCTCGGACCTCCCGATGTCAAGTACCCTGACGTTTTTCAGCCTGTGTTGACCTCACTGACTCACGCGTGCGCGCGCGCGCGTGTGTGTGTGTGTGTGTGTGTGTGTGTGATACTATTTTCTATTTATACACTAGAAACGAGGAACAGGCACTAAGAATTGTGAAACAGGACTGTGTTAAACACAGAGTCCTCACTATTCTCATAGAAATAATACGACTACTCTACTGACCATCGTCCCCCGGGGATTCATCGAAGTCCTTCCGTCTACGAAAGTCTTTTCTGATTCCAGTCTAATTTCATAACTCTGACAGACGGGATGAGGGATCTGGAGGTCCCGACCTCTAACTCAATTAATAGTTACCGGTTACTAGATTGAGAATTAATTGAGAACAATTAATTGTTACCGGTCAGTATTGAGACCCTACTTTTGAGGTAATTTTGGGGGAATTTGTTGTCTTACCCTCTCGAAGGTCAAACCACTTGTGGACCTCCAAGATCATCTCACCACGTAGGTATCTCCCGTACTTTCAAGGAGTGAAGAGGGTATTTCCTTCTTTCACTTCAACGAGTCAGCAAAACCTGAGAAACGTTACGACAGTCCGAGGAGGTAGATACCCTAAAAGGTCCGTTCTTACGACCTCACCCAACAGGTGAAGGAAGAGGTCCCGTAGAAGGGTTGGATCCCTAACTTGGGACCAGAGGACGTAACGTCAGTCTGAGAAATGACAGACTCGGTGGTCCCTTAGATAGGGTGAACCGACCCAAATAACACACATACATACACACACGTGCGTGTGAGTCAGTGTAGGTTAAGAAACGTTGTGGAGACTGGAGAAACACAACAATAGAAACTAATGTATTGTCGAAGGTGTAACTCGGTATTCTTTCACTCACGTCTCTGGTGAGACAAGAACCAGTAATGACCAGTAAAAGTATATTTTGTTCGTGACCTATGTGAAAACAACTAAAACGCACATACACGAGTCAGTACAGACTGAGAAACGTTGGGGTAACTGACATCGGGTCGTCCAAGGAGACAGGTACCTTAAAGGATCCGTTCTTAACGGCCCTCGGTCGCACTCCTTGAGACGGGTACCGTTTTCAGTACTCCTTCCTCCGAGCCGTAATGCGTTTCCGTCCTAACTCGGAGTCCTCTTGGGACAAGGGCTCGTAGATGAGGGGTTTGGTCTCAGACGGATGAAATGACAAAATACGAGAGTGGATGTGGAGACTGAAATTCCCCCCGACGGGGGTGGTGGAGAGAGTCTCTTCCTCAATTGAACGTCGAGGTCAGTTATTTTTAAGGACCCGTACTGTTCTCACAAAGTTGAACGTTTGAGGAGACTTCCAAGAGATCGGACGGACTCGTCCAAACAGGTCGGTGTACACTAACAAATGTCGGAGGGTTGGCACTCTCCGTACTCTACGAAATTTTGAATGGTTTATGTCTAAGAAAACTCTTCAATCTTTTAATAATCATATCATATCACCCAACTAATCTTTAATATAACCACTTCCCAAAAAGTAAACCACTCGGTTATAAACGACGATTTAGAGGTATAAGGGACTGGAATATTACTTATATTGATCGTATATCCTCTTTATTCATTATTGGAAATTCTAATTAGTACAATTTGGAATCCGATTCATTTAAGGAAAAGAACTAATATTGGGGGACGTGGGAGTGGGATATCCTTACGTTGAAATAGACCACGGAAGCTTCCGACCACGGACCAAATTCTTTTTTAGTGGGGACCCTTTTTATTCAAAAGACCAACTGACTGGCAATAGTCTTTCCCGGTATTTTACAGTCGTCCGGAGTACCGGTCTTCTACTACATTTTGGGGATTCTGGAAACATATGTAAATATACTTGGTGGACTAAAACTATTTCCAGTCCAGACGACTGGGACGCATTGAGACATAAGTAGGGATACATATTGTTTTTCATATACTCGTTTGGACTTTTATTTCTTTTGCCTATTCAAAGATCTTTCTGACTAAGGGGGTACAGTAAGAAAGAAAGGGGAAGATCGACTTAAGGGTAGACCTCGCACCTACGAGCGGTACAGATGAATGAACGGGACCGAAGATTCTGGGTACACTCTCCCTCGGGTTCCACCCCGTGGGAGGCGATAAGTTCACCCACGGCTACCGGATGCATCTACCACGTTTAAGGAACAGAACCTCAAAATAACCATAAGGTGAATTTGGTTCAATAAATCGGAGAAAAAGAGGTGATTAAAAGGATGATGTGATAAGAAGAGATTAGAGAGAAATATAAAGATTAATTTATCGAAAAAGGATCCTGCGGTTGTGGTAGAGGGGAAGCTTAATGGGACCGTTCCTTATTACCTCACCCAACGGTAAAGGACGGGGGTCCCTCCAAGAGTTGGGTCCCTAGCTTACACGTAGAGAACGCAGAGAACATAACCCTCCACCTAAGAAATGGTGACACGGTGGACCCTTCAGGAACAACTGATATGCCTACTGGTTTATTCCCGTTTACAACAATCCTATATCTCTCTATTCTAGTAGCTTCACTCAAGTATCTTCTCCGTATTAAATTGGACCTCGTGAAACTTCCTGTTTCTTCTCAAAGCATTCGTTACAACACTACCGTAAGTTCCGTTTCCCTCGTCAGACTCCTTTGCACACGACTCGTATCTACCCCTCCCTTCTTGAGCCGGACTTTCTGTAGAATCTTATTAAAGAAACTCCGGGTTTTTATCCGGTGATTCTCCGAGCTGTCCATCATCTAATTCCGTCTCAAGTTATGTCTGTCTCAGTTAGGAAGGTAGTGAGAGTATACTCAAGATACATATGGGTCTAGCGGGACCTAGATCTATAAACCCTTTTGTGGTGGACACATGTAACCACCGTTCAAAGAAGTCGAGTCGTCTTTAGGTCTCTCTTCGACTCCCTCTCGGTCAGTAAGACAGTTGTTTTTTAACGACCCAAGGTACTTGAGTGAGAAATGACTACGGAGACCATGTGTTTCCGGTCTCTTCTTTCTCCGGATCTAAAGTCCGAGTCTCTACCTCATCTGTACCTGACCCTTCCCGGAGACAAAGAGGAGTACCTAGGTGGACAGGTGTACCGGTAAGAAAGAAAAGAAAATGAAATTTTAACTAGTAATGAATTACAAAATAATAAAAAAGTTAAAATGATATAAAATAAAATGTTATGACATAACCAAAACGGTATGTAGTTGTACTTAGGCGGTGTCCATATGTGTACAAGGGTTAGGACTTGGGGGGAGGGTGGAGGGAGGGACATAGTAAAGAGACCCAGTAGGGTCACGTGGTCGGGGTTCGTAGGACATAGGACGTAACTTGGATCTGACCACTAAGCAAAGAATATACTATAATATGTACAAAGTTACGGTAAGAGGGTTTAGTAGGGTGGGAGGGAAGAGGGAGAGGGTGTCTCAGGTTTTCTGACAAGATATGTAGACACAGAGAAAACGACAGAGCGTATGTCCCAATAGGAATGTCAGAAAGATTTAAGGTATATATACACAATCATATGACATAACCACAAAAAGAAAGACCGAATGAAGTGAGACATATTAACCGAGGTCAAAGTAGGTGGAGTAAGACGTCCTTCGATACCATCCCTGGTGTCACCTCGTAGAACCACGTCAGAAATCTAAGAACCTACGACAAACAGGGGTCACAAGTGTGAAAACACTTTTCTGTTTCTATAGGACTACGTCTTTGTAAGTAAAGAACCGAGGTCCTAATATATATATATATATATATATATATATAAAGGGGAGGGGTGGTGTTTTGACCTTAGGTTAGACAAATTGTGGATTTTAAGGTTTCCCTGATGAGGTTAGTGTAGAGTCCTTTCAATTGGAGTGATCTAAGTGTCTTACTTTCTCCTTCGTAAGTCCAAATCAAGGGGATCATTCAGACACGGTGGGACTGGTGACGGTCCCGTGGTGGAGACATACGGGTCGGGTACCAACCGAGAGAGAGAAACTCCCTCTCATAGGAATTAACAGACGTTGTTGGACACTAATCTAAGACCTTGGTCACAGTACTTCAACTTGTTCATTGAACAAAAAGAGACTCGGAGTCAAAAGGGAAACCATTCTCTGACCAAATCCTCCTGTCTTCCAGTTCACGGATATCTTATCTATCATCGTTAACCAGACAGTACAGGTTGTGTGTGAAACCTCTCCTCACCATTGGATTCTGTCGGAGGACGTCCTCGATTTACCAGACCGACATCTGCGTGTGTGGACGTAAAGTTGGGTCTAAGTCGACACACTAGAACCGTGGAATAGTTTAAATGGATCGGAATCAAAGGAGCCCACCGCGTATCTCCACTTTTGTATTGATGTGGAGTATTAACAACACTCATAAGTTACTTGATTACACGTTTGTCCCGGACTGTGTCCTTCGTCAGCACCTTCCCCAAGAGTCTCATACTAGTATCTTGTGACTTACGTTCCGATTCTTAAAACCACATAAAGTATCTCTGTACAAAGACCGGAAGTTGTATATATAATTCCTGGTCCGAGACATCAGTTATGTTCCTGGTGTCTCTGTATGACCCAGAGTAAGGAAAAGACTTCCATGAAGTCAAACAGTCTCTTCGTGTCCGTACTCTTATATTGATGTTCTTCTCCATATACATACACTACGACCTTTAAAACATTGACACAGTTCGTATGGTTGTAAGGAAAATGTCCGATATCTGTAAGGGTCTTCCTTTTTCTCTCTTTTTCCCCCAGTTTTTTTCATGGACTACTTTAGTACCGACTTTTGAAGGGTTTCGGTTTTTTTCTTCACCTTAGGGTGTGTATCTTTCGTTTCTCTTAGGGTTTTTTCTACTTACGTCTCTCAGGGTGTAATTCTGTGCAATATTACTTTTACCGTTTACAATTACTATGTCTCTCTTAAGATTTCCGTCGTTCTCTTTTTGTTTCTCAGTGTATTTTATCGATATTAGTTGTTCTGACTATTGTTCACAACTGTTCCTACACCTCTTTAACTTGGGACGATGTAACGACCACCTTTGAATTTTACCAAGTCGGTGAAACCTTCAAAGATTTTTTTTAAAGATTTTTTAAACCTTCAAAGATTTATGTCACAATGTTAAACTGGGTCTTTGAGGTAAGGAAGTATGTATGTTGTGTTTTTACTTTGGTATACAAGTTCTTTTTTGAACATACGTTTACAAATATCGTCGTAACGATTTTTATACTTTCCCATCTTTGTGACTTTACAAGTAGTTTACTACTTATCTACCTATCCACTTTACATCAGATAAACATGTCACCTTATGATAAATCGTTATATTTCCTTAGTTCAAGACTATGTAAGATGTTATAACTTCTTGGAATACGTCCAGTCCTTCGTTGTCAATCTTGACCTACACCCTGTTGTCTGACCAAAGTTTATCCTTTTCCTCATGCAGCTCCGACATATAACAGTGGGACGAATAAATTGAAGATACGTCTCACGTAGTACTCTTTGCGACCCAACCTACTTCGTGTTAGACCTTACTTCTAAAGACCCTCTTTATAGTTATTGGAGTCTATACGTCTACTGTGGTGGGATTACCGTCTTTCACTTCTCCTTGATTTTTCGGAGAACTACTTTCACTTTCTCCTCTCGCTTTTTCAACTGAATTTCGAGTCGCAAGTCTTTTGATTCTAGTACCGTAGACCAGGGTAGTGAAATACCCTTTATCTACCCCTTTGTCACCTTTGTCACAGTCTGAAATAAAAGACCCCGAGGTTTTAGTGACGTCTACTACTAACGTCGTTACTTTAATTTTTTGCGAATGAGGAACCCTCCTTTCAATACTGGTTAGATCTATCGTATAAGTTTTCGTCTCTGTAATGAAACGGTTGTTTCCAGACAGATCAGTTTCGATACCAAAAAGGTCATCAGTACATACCTACACTCTCAACCTGAAGTGTCAGGTTGACACTTCTTTCGACTCACGGTTTCTTAACTACGAAGACTTGACACCACAACCTCTTCTGAGAACTTTCAGGGAACCTTGCGTTCCTCTAGGTTGACCAGGTAGGATTTCCTCTTGTCAGGACTCACAAGTAACCTTCCTGACTACAACTTCGACTTGAAGGTTATGAAACCGGTCGACCACACTTCTCGACTGAGTAAACTTTTCTGGGACTACGACCCTTTCTGACTTCCGTCCTCTTCTTCCTCTACTGTCTCCTACTCTACCAACCTACCGTAGTGGTTGAGTTATCTCTGCTCAAACCCACTTGAGACCCTCAACCACTACCTGTCCCTCTGGACCGCACGACGTTAAGTACCCCAGCACTTCTCAACCTGTACTGACTCACTGACTTCACTTCACTTGACTTACATACTAAGGTAAATATGTTTTATAGGTCTTATCCGTTTCACCCTGTCCTTTTTCATTCACTAAAGGACAAGTCAGTGATTCAGTACAGGTCGAGAAACGATAGGGTACCTGACGTGGTACGGTTTGACGGGACAGGAAATGATAGAGAGTCTCAAAAGAGTTTGAGAACCGGTACCCGAAGGGACCACCGAGTCAGTCATTTCTTAAGTGGAAGTCACACTCTCTGAACCCAAGTTAGGGAACCAACCCTTCTGAGGGACCTCCTCCCATACCGTTGTGTGAGGTCATAATAACGTACCTCTTAGGGGTACCTGTCTCTCGGACCACCCTATGTCAGGTACCTCAGTGTTTCTCAACCTGTACTGACTGACTGATTCGTGGACAGGTGACTCAGTCACTACGGTAGTTGGTAGAGTAGAAGACAGCGGGGGAAGAGGAGGACGGAGTTGGAAAGGGTCGTAGTTCCAGAAAAGGTTACTCAGTCAAGAAGTGTAGTCCATAACCTCGAAGTCGAAGTCGCAGACAGGAAGGTTACTTATAAATCTCAACTAAAGGAAATCCTAACTGACCAAAATAGAGGGTCTCAATCCCCATTCACGCAACCCTCCTTTTTCCTTCAATGACTACTTTTGAGTGTCACATACCCAAAGAAAGAACTCACTGTAATTAACTAACACCACTGGTGACAAATACGTATATTACTTCTCGTAAACTTAACACATGTACCAACTTAATATATCATGTATTTAATATAGAGTTATTTTGATAAACTAATTTTTATTTTGATTATAGTCTGTGCGTCTGGTTCCCTCCTTTTTATTCAATTATAAATAACTCGTGAATGATACACCACTCACGACAGTATGTGTGTGTGTGTGTGTGTGTGTGTGTGTGTGTGGTTAGTATGTTCCATCAGTAATAATTGTTGGATGACTACCAGTAGGACGGTACAGGACTGGTGGAGGTGGGACCGGTGAGTCTACGACCTCCCCATCTCAAACGACTCCTTCCAGAAGAATTACGGCTAGAAGTCGAGGAACAAGGACTCTGACTTCTACTAGCCCGACTCCTTCCCTCACTCCTGACATATCCACTACCGGTAGTCTCATAACGGAAGGAGTCTCATCTCTGGGAACCCGAACTCCATCTACTGTCTCCGCTTCGATATCACGTGTTACTGATGTTATTCTACTCTGCGTGTGCACCTCTTCCGAAACACGGCCGGGAGTCGACTTCCCTAGGAGTTCTACCGCCGGTGCTACTTCCGCATTCTCTCCTCCTACTCCTCTTTCGTTGGGTCGTCTCGGCACTATGTGTGTTGCGGGTGGGGGTCCCGGTGAGGACCATGTAATAAAGGTGTCCGATTGAAGTCATCACCTCCGTGTACTGTATTCTTTACCACTTGGAGTAACTCTGGTGTCTTCCCCTCCACCTTTTACCGTCTACAGTGGTCGTTGGGTTATTTATTCGGAGGTCGGGTCCTGGTCTGGTGGTCTGTCCGCGTCGGAGCCCCCGAGTACTCGTGCAACATCGCGTCCCCCACCGTCTACCGGTGCATCGCCAGCATCGGGTACTGCCACTCGTCCTTCCTCACCCACTTCGGCCCGCACTTCCTCTTCTTGTAGACCGACCGTGTCCGGGACTTTCTCTACCTCGCCACCCACCTCTCGTCCAGCCGGTCGTACGCGCCCTACTACCGCTTCCACATCTCCTGGAGCCTCCACCTCTCCCGCGTGTCCTTCTCCATGTACCCCCACACCTCCGGCGCGAGCGAGGTCTGCCACCGGTACTACTCGTCCAAGGGGTCGTCGCACTTGTCCATGTAGTCGTCCTTGTCTTCCTTCTTCTGCCTGTCCTCTACGACTCCCTTCCACCTCTTCGGCTACTCCTACTTAAGTCTGTGCCTCCACATCAAATCGGGGTTGTACCGTCGTATGGACGAACTCCTCTTTCACTTGTTCTGGGTCACCCTTCCTTAAATGTCAGAGATTATTCGGGATGGACCCCCCCCCTCCCCACCTGAAGGACCTCTCCGAGGAAGTGGAGAGGTTCAGTATCAATTAGGTAGACGTTTTACCACAAGCATTATTACCCAACTCCAAATTTATTCTAGCACGTAGAATTCACACGACATCGTGTGTAAGACTGTGTATCCTTCTTGAGTTATTTTGTATTATACCTACTATTGTTAATAATACTGACGACAATAATGATAACAGTTGAGGTACGTCCTGGGGGGGGGGGGGGGGGGGNGTTGAGGTACGTCCGGGGGGGGGGGGGGAAGGGGGTTGGTCAGAAAAGAATTCGAAAGGACAGAAACTCGAGAGACCGGTGAGACATGAAGAGGGGTAGAGGTTCTCTGGTTGAGGGAGGATTTGAAGTCCTAGTTACATGAGGAATTAACGATGGAAGTCAATCTTCAGTCGAGAGGGGATGGTGTACCTTTCCTGAATCCAAGACAAAAATAAAGAGTCGTGGTGAGAAACGTCGAGTGGACCTTTACTTCATTATAAGGAATAGGGTTTCCCGATGAAAACACGAAGTCACCCCACTACGTGGAATTCGAGAATCGACGATGACAACAACGCACCAGATTGAACGTAATCAAGGAGCGTCCTACACTATGACTGACCGTAGTGGTATCTCAGGACAAGAGACTGGGGTTGACCCGGGAGATAGAGACCAGTGAAGGGTCACGATCAGAGACTTCGAGGAGTGGAGAGAAGTTGGGAATACGGTAAGAGGATGGTTGTTGGACGGACAACGACTTCGTTTTTACTACGAAGTACCTCTTCGGTTCTACGGGTCACCACCCAAGAAAGTAGAGGGAGGGACTCACCGTCGTCTAAGTATAGACAAGGTCTCGACGACACTCTCGTCGAGAGGAAGGTCCTTGGACGAGGTGGTCGTTAGGAAAAGAGAGAGGGAGACCAAGAGAGAGAGAGAGTAGACAGTGTTTTCTTGAACTACGTTTTATGTTGTCAAAAATCGACCCGTATGTGTGACTCCTTTGGTCTTAACTTTCTCTGTGTACATGGGGTTACAAGTGACGTCGTAACAAATATTATCGGTCTTGTACCTCCGTTGGATCTACAGGTAGTCGTCTGTTTACCTATTGTTTCGACACCGTGTATATGTGTTACCCTATAATGAGTCGGTAATTTTTCTTGTGTAAACTTAGTCAAGATTACTCCACCTACTTTGACCTCGGATAATATGTCTCACTTCATTCGGTCTTTCTTTTTGTGATTATGTCATATGATTACGTATATATACCTCAAATCTTTATACCATTACTATTGGGACATACGTTCTGTCGTTTTCTCTGTGTCTACACATCTTGTCAGAAAACCTGAGATACCCTCTCCCACTCCCGCCCTACTATACCCTCTTACCGTAACTTTGTACACTTAATAGTGTACACTTTGTTTAGTGGACAGGTCCAAGCTACGTACTATGTCCTAAGAGCCCCGACCACGTGACCCTACTGGGTCTCCCTACCTTACCCCTCCCTCCACTCTCCCCCCAAGTCCTACCCCTTGTGCACATGTGGGTACTACCTAAGTACAGTCACATACCGTTTTGGTTATGTTATAACATTTCATTTTTTTTTTTAATTTTTTTTTTCTAAGTCTTACTCATTACTTTTATGTCATATGATAAACTGTATGTTCTTTTTGTTTGATGACTATGTACGATGTTGCACCTACGATGTTGCACCTACTTGGAGTTTCTGTAATATTAATTCACCTCCCTCGGACGGTGTTTCCTGGTAGATAACATACTGAGGTAAATAAACGTTATGGAACCTATCCATTTGGATAGTTTGCTCCTCCGTCTAATCACTAACGGTCCCTTACCCTTATCCAACCTTACCCCTTAATGACAATTACCCAAGTTCTAAAGGAAATTCCTACCACTTTACAGAACCTGGATTTACCTTCACTATCAAGGTGTTATGACACTTACAGAATTTACGATGACTTGACACGACAAATTTTACCGTTCCGACACTTATTCAACCTTATAAACACTTGATAACCACCCTAACATTTGTCGAGACCTTTTGGTAGACCTATAAGGAGTTTTATAATTTTTATCTTGATGGTATAGTAGATCAGTAGGATGAAGACCTATACAGACATTTTCGTAACTGTCATCCTAGAGTCCTTCTATAAACGTGTGGGGACAAGTATCGTCGTTCAGTTTTATCGGTACTCGACCTTCTTTGGGTTTATGGGCAATGACCTTCTTATCATTTGGTTCTCATCAGATGGGTATATTAATAGTAGTACAGTAAGTTGAAATTTTCCTTCAATTAGGACACAGTACGACGTTGTATTTACTTGGAGTCCTTGTAATACGATTCACCCTAGTCGGTCAGGAGGGGTTTCCTCTCTAGAAAGTACTAAGATCAAAAACTTCATAGATTTTATCAGTTTAAGTGTCTTTACCTTTCATGTTACTGAAACCGGTTCCCGACCCCCCTTCCCCTCTATCTCTCAATGACTAATTACCCATATCTCAAAGGGAAAACGTTTTACTTATCTCAAAACCTCCAGATATATGTCGTAATATTTATCCGAATTGTGGTGGGTTTTTTCAGGACAAACTGAGAAACACTGGGTATCTGACATCGGGAGGTCCGAGGAGATAGGTATCTTAAGAAGTCCGTTCTTATGACCTCGCCCAACGGTACGAGAGGAGGTCCCCTAGGAGGGTCCTGACTCGGGAACAGAGGACGTAACGTCCGTCCAAGAAATGGTAGACTTGGTGGTCCCTTCGGGTCGTGATGGTTTGACGAATAGATTTTTACCAAGTCTATTATTTAAAATACAATATACAAAATGTGTGTGTTTTTCCATCACGACTGGGTACGATGTTGTACCTACTTTGAACTTTTACCATACGAGATACTTTTTCCCGTCTACGTTTTCTTACGGACTAAGATAATTGTACTTTACGGATTTTATTCGTTTAGATGTCTCTGTTTCTCGTCTAATTACCAACGGTCCCCGATTCCCGTCACTTCTACACCTCAGACCGACGATTACTCTCGTTCCAAAGGAAAACCCTACTTCTTTTATAAAACGTTGATCTATGTCCATTATCGACGTGTAACACTTACATGATTTACGGTGACTTTACATGTGAAATTCTACTAATTAAGATATTATACACTTAAAGTGAAGTTAAAAATTCTTTCGTTTTACTGGAGGAGTAAGTCGGGAGAATTTGGAGACGCGACAGAAAGGGGACCAAGCGTCGGGTCGGCCAGGGGTCTTTGTCTCTCCCTCCGAGAGTCTCACAGGTCCCGGGTGGGAGTCGGTTCCCTCCTTCTTGGGAGGAAGAGACCAAGTCGGAGGGACGAGGACGACACGCGTCGGAGACTGGAACTGGGTTCGTCTTCCCCTCCGTGAAGTCCTGTCGAGAAGACTCCCCACTCGTGGAAAGACAAGGATGTCTGACCCTGGGTCCATGGGGAACACAGAAAGTGTGTGTGGATGTGTACTCATAGGGGTGTAGAGGTGTGGGCACGTGGGGTGGTGGCAGAGGGGGTGGTGTATGTCATAAAATACAAGAATGAAGGTGGTCTATACGTGCACTGTCAGGTGACGTGAGTCTGGACACGTAAGTGCGTCTACGTCTCTGGGGTGGGAGCTCCGACCTGCGTGTGGACGGCTCAGGACCGGAGGTCGTGTGGACCTTCACGTGGGTCTGCATATATGACAGTGTCGTACTATGACGTCTTTGAACTTCTACTGGCTACGGACACTACGACAGACCGTTGAAAGTAAGACCCCAGACGGACTGTTGATGTAACACGTGTGTTTACACGTACTCACACACACGGGTGACCTCGGACCCACGTCCTAAGTCCTCAGTCCTCGAAAACGAGTCCGTGACGAACGGGACTTGAAACAAGTCTAAGGACTAGACGTAAGGTGTGAGTTGTGAGGATAATAGGTACCGGTCAGGGGGATAGAGTACCTTTTGTAGGTCCTGAGTGTGAGGGGCGAGAACCGTTGGTGGTCCTCGTGAGATTTCTCCATCGTCTCTTCTGGGACCGGGGGAGTGAGTGTGTCCCTCGAGTCTTCCCTCACCCACTCCACCCTTCGACGAGGGAGTGAAATAGGGAAAGAAGAGGTCTCCGCGTAAGGTTTTCGTAGGGTCCACTCGGACCACGTCCTCCGTCCTCCCCGAGGGAGACCCGGGTCTCAGTCCACCCTCCCTCGGAACCCCCTTGAAGACCCGTGTTATCCGAGGGGACCCTAGTTGGGTGTCTCCATATACGTCGGACGTTTGGAAGGGACTGTCGGGAGACACGAGACGACCCTCGACCCGATAAAACATCGTGGTTTCCCTTATAATCCAACCCTCTCTCTCCACTGTTCTGTCGGGGATTGATCTGGTTCCTTCCTTAGCTCTTCTTCATCCACGGGGAGGGGACTAGAAAGTTGGGGTCCCCGAGGAAGGGAAGGACCCTCCCAGGTGACACCCGGAACGTCGAGTTTTCCGATTCTGGTAGGTGTGGGGTATTTTCCATGGGGACCCGGTAGGGTCTTCTGTAGTGTTCCAAGGGTCTGGTTTGGACAGGGGTGAAACCAGTCCTTTGGGACCGAGGGTCGATGTCCTTTACAGGATCGTCTCTCCGACTACGAGACTGGAGACACCCTTCCTCTCCCTGGTCCAGTCCTTACCTTAGAGATTTCGTACTTGTACGAGACCTGGGTCCGGGAACTTTGACTTCGTGACCTCTCCCTTCCTCGTCTGTCACAGTCCGAGACTGTCGGTGCTTGTTGACCCGAAGGTCCAACAACCCGATTTTACGTCGAGTCACAGACGAGAGAAGGGTAAAAGGTGTGAAAGTAGAGGTTCTGGGGTCAGACCAACCACGTTCGTGTATCTTGGACCTCCTGTCCATAACCACATTGGGACGTTGATTATTGGGACATAATCACAGGCTCCCGACTATTTCGTTAAATGGTGTGTTACCCACCTGAATTTCGTTGTCTTTAAATAAGAGAGTACCATGACCTTCCGGTTTCAGTTTTAGTTCTAAACCATGTCTCGGGTATAAACTAGAGGGACTCGGTATGTCGTTTAAGGGTAACTAATAGACAAAATATATACCCTCCCCACCTTCCACCCTCCCTCCATTTTCTCCCTCCCCTGTGTACATATGGATACCGACTGAGTACGACTACATACCGTCTCCGGTTGTGTTATAACACTTCGTTAAAAGGAAGTTAATTTCTATTTATTGAAAACCCCCCTTTTTCGTATTTCTTACTTTTTTTCTTAACCAAGAAGGCCTTTGAGACTTCCTCTTAGACAAGATACGGAGTGAGGACCACCCGACGACCATTGGGAACTGACGTAACGACGTTAGAGACCTATGAAGAAGTCTACCTAAAGAGGAACATACAGACATATAGAAGAGTATAAAATTCCTTTCTTCAGTAATCCCAGGGGGGTTTTGGTTCCTACTAAAGTAAAACTCCAGGAATTGATTAATGTTAACTTTTCTGGGATAAAGGTTTTCTTCAGATTAAAACTCCGAGGTTCACCTGTACCTGAAGACTTCCTGTGATAAAATTGAGTGATATCGTAGAAAGAACAATATCAAAAGAGTGGAGATGTAAGTGAAGGATGTGTTATCGTCTCCCTAGGACGATTTGTTCGACTAATGAAGGAAGACGAATTTCGGTCGGTACTGAGGGATCACGGGTCTACGAAGTGACACAGGATGTCCCGGGACACGTTATACCAAGAGCAATCGTAGAGGTCAAAGGTTAGAGTCGAGGGTAGGGGAGGAGGTTACGTTGTGAGACACTTTACCTTATAGAGGACAGTATAGTTATTTACTCCTATATTGTCGGTACTCGTTAAAACCCGAAGGTTTACACTTACTCCCGAGGGTATTCCCTTGTGTTGTGTACAATAGGTCGTCTACGACCCCCCACACCACCCGCCTAGACTCTTTAGTTTTTCTGTCCTACGACCGGGGTCTATCGACCCTACGTGTACATTCTTTACTGAAGCTATTAGGGTCTGAGAACGTAGAAACGTATGCATCTTCTCACGATTAAAGAAATTGAACTATAGACCAAAAGGAATGAATTGTTATTAGAAACTACAAGTCTGACGGACGGACGAAACAACGTTTGAACGCACATCGGACTGAGGAAGAAAACGGAGAAGTCTCGTCAAAGAGTCCCGATGACTCTGCGACAGGAGACCCGAGTCTCAGGATTGAAAACAGTGACTTATTTTGTGAGATAAAAGTCCAATACTGACTAAGAATTCAGGTGGTGAGGGTAAAATATAGAGGTCGGATTTTATTCTGTCCTCGTAAAAGACTGAGGGTAGGAGGGGACCTCATGACATAGTTTCGACAGTAGTAACGGACCAATACTCAGTCCCAGAGGGTGATCTGACTTAAGGGTTCCCGTTCTCATCACAGAATGACTAAAGGTACGACACAAGGGTCGTGTATCACTTGTCAGTTATTTATAACTTCTTTTATCACTTATCTCCTTGAACGTAATACGGGAACTTTGAAACAGTACGTCCGTCCCCTCACTCCTCCACCGTAGACTTGACTTGAAACTTCCTACTTGTTCTCAGGAACCCATGTACCACAGTCTCTCCCTTAGGGTCCGTCTCCTTGGTCGAACTCGTTTCCGTATCTCTTCTCAGGTCTCATCCCAATCCTATCCAACCCTTAAGTTCAACCCCAACTTAATACTTCCCAGAACTATCGTGGAATCTTGGTGGGGAGATAGGGAGTCTCACACTCACCCGACCTTCTCCCCGACCCCGTCGGTCTACCGTGTCCGTCTACAGTCGGACTGAACTCCCAGATCGGTTCTGACGGATGACTCAAGGCAGGAGAACCCTGTCGTCTTCTGGGTCTTAAATACCTTAAAGAACCGTGTCAGGTGAAGATCTTTCACTCTGCCTGTCTTACTTCCTTGTTATATCCATTAATTTATTAATTGGGGTGATCCTTTAATTCCCGAAGGGACCATCGAGTCTACCATTTCGTAGACGGACGTTACACCCTCTGGGTCCAAGTTAGACACCCAACCCTTCCAGGGGACCTCTTCTTTTACCGTTGGGTGAGGTCATAAGAACGGACCTTTTGGGGTACCCATCTCCACAGACCTCCCGATGTTAGGTACCTCAGTGTTTCTTATCCTGTGTCGACTCACTGATTGTTACCCCTAATATTCATCTTTTTATACCCTTTGAAGACATTCAATCACTAATAAGTTTTTTCGTCCGAACAAATCGTTGTCTTCGTACCATGTACGGGGGTTTGTTATTTTGTTACCACCGTACTTTGGGTGTCACTCGATTTATTCAATTACTCGGGGGTTTGTCCGAGACACGTGAGTTTTTTTGTAGTAAATACCCTTCCACTGGAAAAGTTTTACTTTTAGGGAGTAACATGACTCTGGTCTTTTATAGAAAGGTTTCACGTTACTGTAAGGACCGGACTGGTACATCCCTCCCTGTTCACTTGAAGGGAGGGGATACATCCCACCCTTGACTACTACCTTTGTACTGCAGATGAGTTCCTTCTGTTTCTTTCCGAAGAAGGGGAGGGGTAAAAAGGAAACTAATATTTCGACATCGGGTGATTCAAGAGCCCCGTGTGTCGTAAAGAACGGACGGGCGAACATTCAGAATGTTCACAGGATAAGATTATATAGTACAGAGTATAGTGAAACGAGAACGACTTAAGAAGAGACGTGACTCTGTATTTCTTGACAGAATGGTCTCAAGAAGTCTCGAGGGGGGACTTTACTATGGTTAGTTAAAGTTTTCTTGTAGTCTCCCTGTTCACAAGTCGGGTCTTTACCTCAGTTCTGTATCCGTTTTCTAGATTTACCGACGAAGACGTACCGGTCTCCAGTCCTTTACGTTGACCTCAGTGTTTTACGTCAGTCATGATTCGAATCTTTGTCTTATGTCCTTTGGTTCCAGTGTTAATTCGACATAGAATCACAGAAGTGACCTCCGTCACGACACTGGTCCTGTGTACAGAATCTGAGAGACCCAGAGTAGAAGAGAAAACATTTTACCCCGGCTTAATATGTTACGTACATTCCTCTGACCGTGTCCCATCCACTCACCACCCCCGTTTTAGGGAAGGTAGATGGAGGTAAAGTTCAAAACACACACACACACACACACACACACACACACACACACACACACACACTTGACACCTACGACAAGAAAGTAAACGTAGTGTTTATAAACAACTCATTACTGCTACAAGGAAATGTCACACACCGGTGATCTCTTTGTTATTGTTCTTCGGTTTAAGGGAAACTTGGTACCGGAACATCGAAACGAGTCTAAAAGAGGGTCCGTCCTGGGTACGTAGAGAACTAGAGAGGTGACCCAAACAGGGTCCCATACTGGTCATTTATAACTATCACTGGGTTCAACAAAGTGAGAAGTTTGTAAGGGGTAGGGGACGAGACACGATCAGGATACGAGTCCCGTTGGGTACCCAGTCTAAGTAGTGGGAGTTCTTCTTACAAGAAGTAGGTGAAAGGAGGTGACATGGTTCGGGAACTCAAATACCCACACGACCATCAAAGGGTACACATAAGTTGGACTAGGGATTATATATTAAGACTGTCTATGGGAAAGTACAAATACGATGACTCAGGTTCGAGACAAACGGGTACTGAGTTACATAGACTCACTGTTCCCCAAACTCCGTTCCTTATACTGACATATTGGCTACAGAGTTTTATTGGTAGAATACCTCAGACCTACAGTTTAAGAAAATGTCTTTTTTCTACCCCCTTTCACTCCTTTAATTCATTTTTACGGTATTCAGAACATTTATAGAGGATCTTACCGTTCGAAGTCCCTCCCCTAAACAATTAAATAAAGAAGGACGGTAGGTGGTCTCCTGTCCCAAGACTTTTTTCCGTGACATTGAATTGTCAGTCCGTTTCTCTGTCCTAAGAAACTTCGTCCAGTAAAACACACTAATATTATTGTTTTCGTTGGATTTCGTTCAGTTTCTTTATAAAAGTTGGTCCTCAGTCATAACCGGGAAGGGACGTTGTAAATATTGTTGAACCAATAGTCACAAACAAAACCCCCCTAGGACAATAGAACTCTAAGTGTAGACGTAACATAAGTACAACGTTATAGATATACTGAATCCGTGAACAGAGGTAGGGAGTAGGTCTCAGAGAATCTTTACCTCAGACTCAGTGTGACTGAAAAATACAGATCGTGTACGATGCATATGGTATTTATAAATGTCCTATTTTAAGGGTGGTTCCTAACCCGGTAATTTACCTCAACTTGAGAAGAAGTTAAAGATCCACTAACCGAACGAGTCCTCCACAGGAGAAAAGACTCCGACACGTCATCATTTATCTTCTTCTTATGAACTAAGAAGAAGAACTTATGGATTTAGTTTATGAACTAGACGAGAAATTGTTGATCCTCTTCAGTCTCGGTCGACGGGAACGTCCTATCAAACTATTCGTACTGGTCGGAGTCATGGATTTCGGACACGTACTCTATTGAGAATAGAGGTCGAATCTCCTTCGGGTCGAGGTCGTGGGTACATAAGTTGTCTACGCATACCTCGTAGACTCGGGTAGAGACCCCTCTGGTGTCACTGGTCCCGTCCCTATGGACGGGAGTACCTGGAATGTCCCCTCTCTTCTTCATCTACCACTCATTGACTGTTTTCTTCAATGTTCACCCTCCTTCTCTTCCGTCTCCCGGTACTTTCGAGTCATTAACTTAAGTATCTCTTACAACGACTGATCCCCCTCTGGAGTACCTCTTCCATCGTAAAGTTATTCTGAAAGACCAGTTTTCCCTCTCCTTTTCCCCGTGATCTGTTTTCCTTGTCGTACACGTTTCCTGGGTTCCACCCTTCTGTTAACGGACAAACTCCTTGTCTCCTTCCGGTTATACTGTCCCGTGAACCCGTCGTTCCTCTCCGACACCGAGTACCACTGATGACCGTCCCCAGACTTATTATCACAACGTCCCTTTTCGGTCAAGACTGAGGTATAACCTTTACAAAGAAACTGAACTAAAAACAACAAAAACAATAATATTAACATGTGTTACCGGACGGAGTTTATCGGGACCGGGAGACGGAATTTTATTTCAAGAAAAACAAGTCTCGGGACAGGTGGACACCTACCTTGTGTAGGGGAACGGACTTTGAACGGTAAGATCCTCTATAAACGTTCTAATTACCAGAAAAATGAAACAAAGGAGTGGAGGGGTGTAGAGACTAGGTATTTTGTTGGACTGTAGGTCTGAGGTATTCTACCAATAAACCTCTGTAACCAGACGGTGGAAGACCCAGACGATAAAAGGTTTGTTTCGACATAAGAAACAGAGTTGTGGAACCGAGACTAAGTGACCGGACAGCACACTGTTCGTCGCACGCGAACCTAAGTCATTGTTATCCTGGAATGAGGTATCGGGGTGTCGGTGTTCTACTCTGAGTGACCGTGTCCCCGGTGATCGATACTGTGTATGTGTTCTCCTCCCGTCCGAAGACACTACGGTCGGTGCGGACTTTTACTCAAAGTCTCTTCGATCTCCTATCGGTAAATGTGAAGTCTTCCTAAAACATCGAGTGTCTAAGGTATCTCGACATTACTCTCTCGACAAACGAACAAATCTTTGTTCGTGGATGTTAAACGGTCCAAAATCTTTGTGTTACCATTCGTTCAGGTCTCACCAGGATGGGGAAACCCCAACGGTTGTCTTTTTCCTTTCTCTCCTCTATAACTTGTACATGAAATATAGTGTATCCTTACACTCGTAATACTAACTCCTTCATCTTCGACGTCGAGGGTCCTCATACGTTGTGAATCGACGAAACACACGGAACCCAAACCGTCGGGCCCCGTGGTTCCACGTACTACATCGTAAACCGACGAACCTCCAGACCGTTAGGACACGGAACCCCTTTTTCTTCCGGTGGAGGTTAAGGGTGAAGATAGAGAACGACGGTTAATTTAAACCCCGAACTTTCATTCACCCTTTTTCATCCGGACCCCGGTAAGGAGGTCTTAACCCCACCTGGACACCGAAACAGATATGGAATAGGATCTCGATACGTAGATTGGAGTAGACGGAATCGAAACACGAACTGTGAATACCTGAAAATTTTTTTTTAAGTCTTGACTTCACCCCTACCCTTAATACACAGTTTAAAATTACTCTGGGGTCCATAGTGTCTTGTGGGGAACCAAATAAACGATTACTTTGAACCTTAACCGAGTGTCCCTTACAACAAAGTCACCTCAAAGTGTCGGTCAAGTCCCGTTCACAAGTAGAGAGACGCAGGAGGTTCTTCCTACGAGTCTCTGGAAGTGACTACTCTGGTGACCCCATGTCGACCTCCACCGTCCAAGTCTACTCTATATGATTAACAGACACTCTTTACCTCATAAAGGATGGAATAGTCATTATTCTTACAGTATCAGTAGTCGTTAAGACCGGGAGTTTTACACTTAAGGACTCGGGATTCCTGTTGGTCTTTCCTCTTGTTACGGAGACGTTTGACCGTCGGTGCTCCGACGTCGGTGAGGGACACCACTTGTGACTCCTTGAGTCCTACATTTTTTTGTGTCTTGTGACCAGGGTCTATCGACTCTACGTATCCTTTTTTACTAAAGAAACTCGGGTCTGAGAACGTAGAAGGGTATTTATCTTTTCACAATCTAAGGAATTGAACTCTATGGACCAAAAGGAAATAATCGTTATTAGAAAACTACAAGTCTGATGAACAGGGAACAAGGTTTAAAGATATATTGGACTGAGGAGACGAACGGAGGAACCTCGTCAAGCGAGTCCCAAGAACTCTACGACAGAGGGTCCAAACTTCAAGATTTTTAAGGGTGGTTTATTTTGTATTGAGAAGTGAAAATCCAACACTGATAAAAAAATCAACTGTAGACGATTCTTCTGGTATGGTGTAGTAAAGTCGAGTCAAAAATCCTTAAAAAGTTAAACACAAGAATTTGTCTCTCTTCGACTGACAGCCACAATAAATCAACGACTCAACACAGGTTGAGAAACACTGGGGTACCCGACGTCGTGTGGTCCGAAGGGACAGGAAGTGGTAGAGGGTCTCGAACGAGTGTGAGTACAGGTAACTCAGTCACTATGTTAGGTTGGTAGAGTAGGAGACAATAGGGGAAGAGGATGACGGAAGTTAGAAAGGGTCGTGGTCCCAGAAAAGGTCACTCAACCGAAAAGTGTTGTTCACCGGTCTCATAACCTCAAAGTCGAANCCAAACTTCAAGATTTTTAAGGGTGGTTTATTTTGTATTGAGAGGTGAAAATCCAACACTGATAAAAAAATCAACTGTAGACGATTCTTCTGGTATGGTGTAGTAAAGCCGAGTCAAAAATCCTTAAAAAGTTAAACACAAGAATTTGTCTCTCTTCGACTGACAGCCACAATAAATCAACGACTCAACACAGGTTGAGACACTGGGGTACCCGACGTCGTGTGGTCCGAAGGGACAGGAAGTGGTAGAGGGTCTCGAACGAGTGTGAGTACAGGTAACTCAGTCACTATGTTAGGTTGGTAGAGTAGGAGACAATAGGGGAAGAGGATGACGGAAGTTAGAAAGGGTCGTGGTCCCAGAAAAGGTCACTCAACCGAAAAGTGTTGTTCACCGGTCTCATAACCTCAAAGTCGAAGTTGCAGTCAGGAAGGTTACTTATAAGTCCAATTGAAGGAAATCCTATCTGATCAAACCAGAGAAACGTCAGGATCCCTGAGAGTTCTCAGAAGAGGTTGTGGTGACAAGTTTTCGTGATTAAGAAACCACGAGTCGGAAAAAATACCAGGTCGAGAGTGTAAACATGTACTGATGACCTTTTTGGTATCGAAACTGTTATACCTGGAAACACTTGCTTCACTACAGAGACGAAAAATTATACGAGAAATCCAACCAATATCGAAAAGAAGTTCCTCGTTTGTAGAAAATTAAAGTACCGACGTCATTGTTAGACGTCCCTTAAACCTCGAGTTCCGTTATTTCAGACAGTACCAAAGGTAACAAAGGGGTAGATAAACGTTACTTCACTACCCTGGTTTACGGTACTAGAATCAAAAAACTTACGACTCAAAATTCGGTTGAAAAAGTGAGAAGAGAAAGTGGAAGTAGTCCTCCGAGAAATCAAGGAGAAACGAAAGGCGGTATTTCCACCACAGTAGACGTATGGACTCCAAAAACCATAAAGAGGGTCGTTAGAACTAATGTCGGACACGAAGTAGGTCGGGTCCTAAATCGTACTACATGAGACGTATATTCAATTTATTCATCCCACTGTTATATGTAGGAACTACATGAGGAAAGGGTTAAACATTGGTCGGGTAACAAGGTACAGACGAAGATTAACAACGAAGAACTGAACGTATGTATAAAGAGTTCTTCGTCTATTCCACCAGACCATAAGGGTAGAGAAATACTTAAAAGGTAACAAACAACACTAGGTGTATTAGTTTCCGAAATCGTATCAGTCACTTCGACCACTCTTGACAAGAGAGGTGTAAGAATTTACAAATAACTTTTGGTTCCGGATCTATTAAATCACGAAGAAAATTACTGAGTATAGTCTTCTGTGTAAGTTTGGGACTAGGTAGGTTAAAGAACGACACACCTCACTTCACTTAACTGAAGAGCCTCAGTGGTAGACGGTCACCCCTCCGATTATAATTCTCGAGAAGTAGAATTTGTGGTAGAAGTCGATTTCTTTTTCCCCGACAACCCTCATCATTAAACTCTGAAGTTACCCCTTTTTTTTGTTAAGTGTATTTTTACCTTTTCGAAAGATAGAACCTCCACCGTGTCGACGAACCTAGTATACCCTTACGTTTAACTATGTTGGTGATACCTCTTGTCATACCTCTAAAGAAATTTTGATCTTTATTTTGATGGTGTACTAGGTCGTCAGGGTGAGGATCTGTATATGGGACTCCTTTGGTTTTAACTTTTTCTGTGTACATGACGTTACAAGTAGTGTTGTGATAAATGTTATCGATCCCGTATCTTCGTTGGATCTACCGGTAGTCACTACGTACCCATTTCTTCAACACCATGTCTATGTGTTACCTTATAGTGAGTCGGTATTTTTCCTTGAGTAAGTTGAGTCAACATTATTCCACCTACTTTGATCTCGGATAACATATCTGACTTCATTCAGTCTCTTTCTGTTTATAGCATATAATTACGTACATGTACCTTAGATCTTTTTACCATGACGGGATAAACGTCCCGTCGTTACCTTTGTGTCTGTACTTCTTGTCTGAACACCTGTACCACTCCACCCACATTCCTCTCCCGCCCTACTTAACTCACTCATCGCAACTTTGTATGTGTCATGGCATACGTCTTAATCTATCGGTCACCTTTAACACGACATATTACACGACATACTAAGTTCCTCGAGTTTACGCCATGAGACTATTGGATCTCCCCACCCTACCCCACCCTCCACCCTTCCTCCGAGTTCCCCCTCCCCTGTGTGTATATGGCTACCGACTAAGTACAGCTATATATCTTCTTTGGTTGTGTTATGACATTTCGTTAATAGGAGGTTGATTTCTATTTATTAATAAAATTTTCTCCCTTTTCGTTTCTAACCCATTCGTTTTTTTTTGTTTTTGTTTTTGTTTTTTTCGGGACGTTACTTGTGACATCATGTATACAGAAAAAGTCAATACCAAAAGAGTCGTATATACAGATCATCAACCTAACAACCCAGTATACTATCACAATGGGGATCAAAAAAAATTCCTTAAGGGTATGACAGAAGGTATCACCAACATAGTTAAATGTAAGGGTGGTTGCCACGTTCTCTCAAGGTAAAAGAGGTGTGGGAGAGGTCATAAATAAAAAACACCTAAAAAAAAACAATATTACCGGTAAAACTGTCCATACTCCACTATAGAGTAACATCAAAACTGAACGTAAAGAGAAGATTACTCCCTACAACTCGTATAAAAGTACACAAATAAGTGGTAGACATACAGAAGAAACCCCTTTACAGACCAATCCAGAAAACGGGTGAAAAACTAACCCAACAAACAAAAAGACCATAACAACGTACTCGACGATCATATAAAATCTCTAATTAAGAAACAAATCAAGTGATAATAAAAGTGGAACGAATATCAAGGGAAGAAACACGTTTTTGAAAATTCATATTAATCGAGGGTAAACAAATAAAAACAAAAATAGAGGTAATGAGATCCTCCAGTCAGTATCTCCTAAAACGACACTAAATACAGTACCACAAGACGGATACAAAAGGAGATTCTCAAAATACCAAAGACCGGAATGTAAATCCAGAAATTAGGTAAAACTCAAATAGAAATACATACCATAATCCTTCACAAGATTAAAGTAAGAAAATGTACATCGACAGGTCAAAAGGGTTGAGGTGAATAACTTCTCTGATGAAAAGGGTAACATATAAGAACGGAGGAAACAGTTTCTATTCTACGGGTCTCCACGTACCCAAATAGAGACCCGAAAGAAAGAATAAGGTAACCAGAGATAAAGTGTGATAGTAAAGAACTGACGAAGAGGGAAGAGACCGTAGGGGGTTTAAGGGACTAAATTGTTGATGAACTTACACGGGAAACCTTGAGTCCCATCCAGTATCTCCAACCTCAGATAAAGGATGTTTGTTCTTTACCGTTCCACCCACCTATGTCTTTCCGGAGACACGGGTCCTCGGGGTGTGCCAGAACGAATCAAAGTAACGGTTGGAGAAGGAAGGAGGAGACAAAAGGTCTAAAAAGGGAATATAAAATATAAAAAATTAGGTTAACTCATTAGTCTAGACAAGGATCACGAGATGAGAGAGAGACAGGAAAGGTAAAATCTTAGAAAGTGAATTGACTCGAGTTTTATTTTTGAAGGGAATCTGAGGTAATGAGGTTTTACCTCACTCTTTGATGTTTATCGTTTAGTAAAAGAGTCTCTGTGAGATAAAAGAAAACATCTAAACAATATTAATTTCCTATTATCATTATTATGAGATCTGTGTCATGAAATATGTATCTTTCTGAGTCAAGACCACCCAATAATTAAAATCCAATAAATAAGAATAAGAAATCCAACAACTAAGAATAAAACCCCCTCACTTCCCTGTTTTAGAAGAGAACTATCAGGTAAGTTGTTCTTAGTACACGTAGTCCCTGGACTGTGTAGGAACACTAAGACGAGTGGACGGATATTCATCCATGGTATAAGGATCCGTATCTATTACCCTATGTCAAGTAGTGTCACCTATATTTATTCTATAATAGTACCGAACTCCGATATTCTCCCCCTTTTAACTTCTTTCAGTTTATCGATGGTACTAGTATGAGGACTCCTCACACCCATAAAAGTATATGGACATAGTAGTGTTCTCAAGATACTTCTTTCCGTAATAACAGAGGTTGGGAAAACGGGACATGACCACCAATCCTCAAATCCCCTGTCTTTCAAGACGCCTTCGAAGAGAAATACCGTAAGAAGTCGAGGAATAAGGATTCTGACTTTTATTAACCCGACTCTTTCCCCCACTTCTGACATATTCACCACCATTAGTCTTACAATGACAGGTATCTTACTCTCGGGGACCCGAACTCCATCTACTACCTCCGTTTTGGCATCACGTGCTGGTGATACCACTCCACCCTCTGTGTCCACCTCTTCCAGAACACGGCCGGGAGTCGTCTCCCCTAGGAGTCCTACCGTCGGTGTTACTTCTGTATCCTCTCCTGCTACTCCTTATTCGTGGGGTAGTCCCGGCACTGTGTCTGGTCCTAGTGTGGGTCCCACTCTCTCCGACACAGGGAGGGTGTCCGGTCGAAGTTTTCCCTTTTTTATACCGTCTTTTTTACCACTTAGAGTAACCTGGGTGTCTTCGACTCCACTTTTTACTAGTCACAGTGGTAGTAGGGGTGTTGACTCGGTGGTCGGGTCGTGGTCCTGTGTTCTGCCCGTGTCAGTGCCCACGAGTACTCGTGCAACATCACGTCCCCCACCGTCTACCGGTGTATCGCCAGCATCGGGTACTAGTACTCGTCCTTCCTCACCCACATCGGTTTGCATTTCCTCTTCTTGTAAACCGACCGTGTCCGGTGTTTCCACTACCTCGCCACCCACCTCTCGTACAGACGGTCGTAAACTCCCCATTACCATTGTCACTTGTCCTAGAGCCTCTACCTCTCCCGTGTGTCCTTCTCCATGTACCCCCACACCTCCGACACGAGGGAGGTCTACCACGGGTACTACTCGTCCAAGGGGTCGTCGCACTTGTCCATGTAGTCGTCCATGTCGTCCTTCTTCCACCCGTCCTCGACGACTCCCTTCAACCTCTTCGGCTACTCCTACTTAAGTCTGTGACACGACATCAAGACTCGTCTACTCCTACGACGTAGACCCCTCTAGTCTTTCTCTTACTTCCGTGTCACCAATTTTGTCTCCNATTTCCTATTATCATTATTATGAGATCTGTGTCATGAAATATGTATCTTTCTGAGTCAAGACCACCCAATAATTAAAATCCAATAAATAAGAATAAGAAATCCAACAACTAAGAATAAAACCCCCTCACTTCCCTGTTTTAGAAGAGAACTATCAGGTAAGTTGTTCTTAGTACACGTAGTCCCTGGACTGTGTAGGAACACTAAGACGAGTGGACGGATATTCATCCATGGTATAAGGATCCGTATCTATTACCCTATGTCAAGTAGTGTCACCTATATTTGTTCTATAATAGTACCGAACTCCGATATTCTCCCCCTTTTAACTTCTTTCAGTTTATCGATGGTACTAGTATGAGGACTCCTCACACCCATAAAAATATATGGACATAGTAGCGTTCTTAAGATACTTCTTTCCGTAATAACAGAGGTTGGGAAAACGGGACATGACCACCAATCCTCAAATCCCCTGTCTTTCAAGACACCTTCGAAGAGAAATACCGTAAGAAGTCGAGGAATAAGGATTCTGACTTTTATTAACCCGACTCTTTCCCCCACTTCTGACATATTCACCACCATTAGTCTTACAATGACAGGTATCTTACTCTCGGGAACCCGAACTCCATCTACTCCCTCCGTTTTGGTATCACGTGCTGGTGATACCACTCCACCCTCTGTGTCCACCTCTTCCAGAACACGGCCGGGAGTCACCTCCCCTAGGAGTCCTACCGTCGGTGCTACTTCTGTATCCTCTCCTGCTACTCCTTATTCGTGGGGTAGTCCCGGCACTGTGTCTGGTCCTAGTGTGGGTCCCACTCTCTTCGACACAGGGAGGGTGTCCGGTTGAAGTTTTCCCTTTTTTATACCGTCTTTTTTACCACTTAGAGTAACCTGGGTGTCTTCGACTCCACTTTTTACTAGTCACAGTGGTAGTAGGGGTGTTGACTCGGTGGTCGGGTCGTGGTCCTGTGTTCTGCCCGTGTCAGTGCCCACGAGTACTCGTGCAACATCGCGTCCCCCACCGTCTACCGGTGCATCGCCAGCATCGGGTACTAGTACTCGTCCTTCCTCACCCACATCGGTTTACATTTCCTCTTCTTGTAAACCGACCGTGTCCGGTGTTTCCACTACCTCGTCACCCACCTCTCGTACAGACGGTCGTAAACTCCCCATTACCATTGTCACTTGTCCTAGAGCCTCTACCTCTCCCGTGTGTCCTTCTCCATGTACCCCCACACCTCCGACACGAGGGAGGTCTACCACGGGTACTACTCGTCCAAGGGGTCGTCGCACTTGTCCATGTAGTCGTCCATGTCGTCCTTCTTCCACCCGTCCTCGACGACTCCCTTCAACCTCTTCGGCTACTCCTACTTAAGTCTGTGACACGACATCAAGACTCGTCTACTCCTACGACGTAGACCCCTCTAGTCTTTCTCTTACTTCCGTGTCACCAATTTTGTCTCCACGGGTGTATGTAATTTCTGGTTGACTTCTCGAGATATGATATGTCTACCTCTTCCTTTACCGTTGGGTGAGGTCTTAAGTACGGACCTCTTAGGGTACCTGTCTCCTCGAACGGTCCGATGTCAGATACCCCAACGTTCTCAGCCTGTGTTGACTCGCTGATTCGTGTATGATATGTCTCTTCAACCTGAAGGGATCACCGAGTCTGTCATTTTATAGACGGACTTTACATCTTCTGGTCTTAAACTAGGAACCCAACCCTTCCAGGGGACCTCATTCCGTACTGTTAGGTGGGGTGATAAAAACGGACCTCTTAAGGTTCCTGTCTCCTTAGACCATTCGATGTCAGGTACTTCAGTGTTTCTCAACCTGTTCTGACTCGTCGATTGTAAAAGTGAAGTGAAGAAAAAAGTATGACATGTCTTTCAGGAGTTACATACTTGGAAGTTCAACATTTGAAAGTTTCTATACTTGGACACAAGTTTACAGGCGAGTGTATTCAATCAAGCGTGTAAACCACTCTGGACGATATGAAAAGTTCCATGACACGAGATTCTAATTTTTACAACAGAAATAAAAACACAAATAAATAAAAGATACATAAAAAAACACACTTTTCATAATATTCGGTCCTCTAGGTTGGTCAGGTAAGATTTCCTCTAGTCGGGACCCACAAGAAACCTTCCTTACTACGATTTCGACTTTGAGGTCATGAAACCGGTGGAGTACACTTCTCAACTGAGTGACCTTTTCTGAGACTACGACCCTCCCTAACCCCCGTCCTCCTTTTCCCCTATTGTCTCCTACTTTACCGACCTACCGTAGTGGCTGAACTACCTGCACTGAAACTCACTTGAGGCCCTCAACCACTACCTGTCCCTCCGGACCGTACGACGCTAAGTACCCCAGCGTTTCTCAGTCTGTGCTGACTCGCTGACTTGACTTGACTTGACTTACCATGTCATAACATATCTGTCAACACAATTAACCCATGGATTCGATTGAAACAACCCGAACTTTCTTTTAATGTGAATACTTATGTGAGACCATTACCTTGAGTAAACATACATCCTCCGAATAGCATATAGGTAAACGAATTAAAGAGACCCAGTGTGTCAGAGGTAGTCATTCAACCTTATTTAGTAATATCGAAAACGTTAAGTCGTAACACTATTTGTAGTCACTTAATTCACGAATTCTGTATCAAAACCAAGGACCCACAAATAATTATCACTACCTTTCTTTATCTTATGGGTCCAAACATTCGTTCTGTCTGTATATACTAGTCCCAGTATTAAAGAACTTATGACACGGACAAGATCTAACCTAAAGCCTAAATATTTTTATTAAAAAAAGAGACTCTCTAAAAAGAACATTAACTCATTGGGTAAGCAGAAATAAAGTCATGACAGAAGAAAATCATGACTTAAGTAAAGACGGTAACATAGGACACACGTACATATACGTACGTACAATTCAACGAAGGTTGAGAAACACTGGGATGTCTGGCATCGGGAGGTCCGAGGAGACAGGTACCCTAAGAGGTCCGTTCTTATGACCTCACCCAACGGTACGGGAGGAGGTCCCCTAGAAAGGTTGGGACCTAACTTGGGTGTAGAGAATACGGAGGACGTAACCGACCGTCCAAGAAATGGTGATCACGATGGACCCTTCGGACACAGACGAGTCAGTGAGTCAGTACCGGTTGATAAACGCTAGGGTACATGACATCGCACGGTCCGAAGAGACAGATACCTTAAAAGGTCCGTTCTTATGACCTCACACAACGGTAAAGGATGAAGTGACCCTTCGGATATATACGTTAGACTCCTCTTTGGTCTAATAACATATATATGTATATATATCACATATATACATATGCATATATATATATATATATACCTTTAACTTCTCTTGTAAACGGTAAAGGATGAAGTGACCTTTCGGATTTATACGTTAGACTTCTCTTTGGTCTAATAACACACACATATATATATATATATATATATATATCATATATATATACACACACACACATATATATATATATATATATATATACCTTTAACTTCTCTTGTAAACTTTTATTTTCCTACCCACTAATATACGGTCCGTTTACAAGTGGTTTCCTTTTACTTCTTCATCACGACTTTCGTCTTTTTTACATTAAACTACTTTATTATTAGTATTATAGAGACAATGGTATACGGTCATTTTCCTTGGTCCAAGGGACCTCTTCGCCAGACACGTACCTACGTTTGGATCTTGTAGAGAGGTTGTCGCGTTACCTTGAAAGTGACTTGTCACACAATCACGATTTCCTATGACCTTGGTCTGACTCGGGTAACCGTATCGACTCGTAGTCTCTCACTAGTACACGTCTGCTACCTCCTTGTCAATTTCCTACGGTTCTTCTTCGTTAATCCTTTAGGTCTTCCACTTTTGAAAGTTTCAACTTAGAGTAGTCGTTCAGTCCCAGTACTTTTACCACTTCTCTTTAAGTTCCCTGTATTGTTAATGTAGGTTGTATCCCATGATCTAAACTACACCTAAATCTATTAGATCAACATTCCACAATAATTCCTATATCTCTTCTAAAACTAAAAATACCCACTTACTACTCCATAATTATTACACTTCTCTAGTAAGAATTACATCAATAATTGAAATTCATACTCGAACGATAAAACCGATACTTCCTTTTTATAATCATCGAATTTATGTATGACTTTAATTTTTTAATGTGTGTATACGTGTGGTTCCTTCTTTCTTATAAAATACTTCTAATAATCTTTAACATCGTTGGATCATCTATATTTATTGAATATATTGACTGAGTTACCTGTACTTAAACTCGTTTGAGACCCTCTGTCACTTCCTGTCCTGTCGAACCGTACGACGTCAGGTTCCCCAGTGTTTCTCAGTCTGTACTGAATCGTTGACTTGTTGTTGTTGTTGTTACATGGGATCTATTAATTATTTCTTTATTACTTGTGTTGAAAGTCACTTTATCTAAACTCTGTCTTTATATATTTAACTTTGATCTATCTATCTTTAATTTTGACTCCAAAGTTCAAAACTACCCCAAGTCTTTACATTAAACCCTTAATGATTAATAATACTTTATTATTATAAGTCTGTAATCGGGGACTTATATGAATCCGAGAAGTGGTTCGTCTCTGATTTGTATTAAAGGTTGGCATATCTCTTAAAATTGTTTTGAACCGGAAGACAAACCTGTATCTCGTTTGGAGGTATGTGAAGTTTCATATTTATAATATATCTAACATCACGTAATTTTAACCTTTAGTCATCTCTTCTTTACGGGAAGGTTTAAGATATTCAATCCTTGAGTTATATTATAGTTTATTAAAAAAAGACATCGTTCATTATTTTACTTACTTCTTTATAAATATTAATTTATTAAATTAGTAGTATATAGTTTAAATATTCGATTTTGTCATGACAGTACCTTTTGTATAACGAAATTTGTATGTATATGTATATACAGTATTCTGAAATAAGTCTTTTGTATAGTAGGAATTGTGTCGGGTTTAGTTAGTTAACCTTTTCTAATTATTCTATCTTTGTTCCTCTTTTAACGGTTACTCTTTTGTGTTTTGATTTTAACCTTTTATTGATGTCTTTATTTACTGTAAAGATTCTCCCTCTCCCACCCTACTAAACCCTCTTACCCTTAAGATTGTACATATGACAGTACATTCTTAACTTAGCTGTCAGGTACAGACTGCATCCCACGTCGAACGAACCCCGTCCACGTACCCCTACTGGGTCTCTCNACTTTACTTACTTAAGAGTCTTTGTACATGTTAAAGTCTCGAACAAGTTCTTCATCTGTGGGACCTATAAGTTTATTCAAAATTTCTTAAACTTTACCAATTTCTGGAAGAGAAAGATATTAGTAATTGGGGTCACCCAAATATTCACTTACGAGTATTTAAAAATTTCTTGTCAACTACTTATGAAATATATATTAGAAGTTTTATATTTATTTATTGTCTTTTTATCAACTTTAGATGGTACGAGTAAAGTAGTACAATTACATTAGAACTAAGATTTTGGTCCAGTCTTACAAATATTAATACCTAAGTGAAATGGATGAAGACATCTAAACTTTTAGGTAATATACTATAATAGTTCAGTTTACTTTATCATATCATTTTTAGTATATCATACTAGTGCACCATAACCAAATAGGGTAATTACTGTCCTACGTGTCGTAGTCTATTGGATAACACACTAAGTAGTGTATTTGATTTTTTAATATATTCATAAAACTAGTTCATTTCTTGTATAAAAGATTTTAAGTTGTTAACACTAAAAAATAACTTAACTGTATATTCTATAGTCAAAGTCCACGTGTTGTATTACTAAACAATATATAGATAAATACTGAAAAATTTTTAGGAAAACGGTGTACTTTAGTTTCCCTTGAAAGAATCGATCTATTTCTCTTATATGATGTTTTGATTTTTCCCCATATGATTCACCCCTTCAAATACACATAATAAAATCCTAGTCTTCGTTCAGTTTCAATGAGTGACAGAGACAACAAGAAATTGCACCTTGACTTTCAGTACTTACTACGATGTTCCTTTCTTTTTCTTTTTTTACATATATTCATAACCTTCTCTTCTCTGAACTCGTAGATCTTTCTATTTTCTCAACTCTGTGTTATACAATCACGTCATTCTCTCACGTCACGATGTCTTCCACTCTAGTCGAAGGTTTTTAGTATCAGAAAAAGTTCCATAATGTGGTCATTGTTAGTAAGTTTTATATGTTGAATTCAATTTTAGTTCTATTATGAGGGTTTCAATGTGTGTAATATTTGTTTGTCGAGAGTTCGTAAAACCAGAATCCTAGGGAAATAATTTTGAGGTTTTAATAACTCCGAAAATTTCCCATAAACAAATCCACCTGACATCGATAGTTAAAAATGGTATAATTTTTAATTTCGTCTCTTAGAAATAAATCAATCGTGTAAAATTTCTTATTATCATTTGGATGAAGTTCGATTATTACCATTGTAAATATATTCTCATTAAGGTAAAAGTTTGTGTAAATCACTCTTCTTATCGGAACAAAATGTAAAAACTTTTATTCGGACTACTGACGAAATATTCTCTCTCAAACTACAAACACAGACGAGGAAGTAAATCAGACACCATTTATGTAATAAAATTGACTTCGTATACTACTTTTGTGTAGGTATGGACATTAACCTTTCCTCGAAGGGTCCACCGAGTCCACCATTTCTTGAGTGCACGGTTACGTCCTCTCCATCCAAGCTAGAGACCCAGTCCTTCTAGGGAACCTCATCCGTTACCGTCGAGTGAGACCGTAAGAACGGACCCTTTAGGGTACCTGTTTCCTTGGACCACCCGATGCCTGGTACCCTGGCATTTCTCCGTCTGTGCTGTCGTGAGTGTGTTACGTTAACCTTTTCATCCTGTACTACCTGGGGGTCTTTTACAGAGACCCTGGGAGTAGCCAGGAGTATAGTGTGAAACTTTTGGAGACGATATTTTATGGATCCTCAATTGTTTTTTATAAGTCGTGGAGGTTTCTGTTTTTTAGATTGGTGATTATTTTGAGACTTATATACTTTTATCTGATATAAGAGTTTACTCGCTTATAACATCACTACGGTCGAGAGGAGGTTTAATACTCACGTTGACGTCAATGTAAAGGTCACATAACTGACACTTAAACTATTTTTGGTCCGTTTTTAGGTAATACTTTTATTTCAGTCATGTTTTGAGACGATTACAATATTTTTACTTGATTCGTCCTCTCTATACGGGAGGATCTATCACTCTGTACGAAATCAGTATCAGTAAACTATTTCACACTTTGAACCTCATCTGTATCTGTGAGTACTTTACCAAACCGATAGAGTCTTTTATAGGAAAGTAATAAGTTGTAGATTATATAATAATCCCACCGTCGTACTTAGATTCCCCTTTCTACCTAACAAATGAGGAAACACCACCCTTTTGATATAAAATACTTCGTTTCATTTAAACTTAAAGATGGATTCTGGTGTACGTTTCTACTTCTGGTAAACCTAAGTCCTGGATTTATAATTTATATTCGGTATTTTAATTTTCCTTTTTCATCTTCTCTTAATGAAACAACTAAAAATTTTGGTCTTTGGAAGTCCACTAAAAATTTTGTAAACTTTTGTAACTGTAATTCATAAAAACAAGGTTCACCCTATAAAATCTATTTTACTAGACCGTCTACTTTTCAATCCTTTTTTTATTTAAGGTAAGACATTGTGACTGTTTCCTTACGATAGATCTTCTTCTTTGTTCACCCTTGAAACTATGTCTATACCCGTTTCCTATACTCGTCTATTTAGTGTCTTCAATGGTTTCTTTTACTTTTCTACGAATCTTTTTTCCCCCCAGTTCCACCAATTACCTTTTGTCGTTACCTTAAAATAACGTATGTTGTTGTAAATTAAGGGGTTTAATATTTTAAGGTACGGTTGACCTGAGACCCCGTTTTCTTAGGAGGATACGGTGACGACTCTTATATCTTACCACTTTGAAGTCTTATATGTTCGAGACATGTGGTCGTTTAAACTAGGATTCAGATAGAGATGAAGAATTTGAATAAATGTCCCTTCCTACGTTCTCCGACCCGAAGAGACTATCAAGTTGACCATTTCTTAGGTGGACGTTGTATCCTCTAGGGTCAATCTAAGGAACCAACCCTTCTAGGAGACCTCTTCCCCATCCGATGGGTGAGGTCATAAAAACCCAAAGGGACCACCGAGTCTGTCATTTCTTAGGCGGACGTTACACCCTCTGGACCTAAGTTAAGGACCCAACCCTTCTAGGGGACCTCTCCCCTTTCAGATAGGTGAGGTCGGAAGAACGGACCTCTTAAGGTACCTGTCTTCTCCGACCACCCGATGCTTCTCAGTCTGCGTTGACTCGTTGATTGTGTGTGTTTACGTTCTCCTACAAGGATCATCGTAACGACATCGTCCCCTTAACCTTTTCAAACAACCAGTGTTGACCCCTCTCAGGTCCATTTTGCCTAACCTACGGGTTCGTCTACAATCTGCACACGGATTGTCACATTTACTTTAAAATGTTATTCTACCTCACTTAGTCCGTTTTTTGTCCTACTGGAGAGGTCGTATTAAGAAAAACCCGTGTAACTTTTACATCTTGCACTTTGATAAGACACTTTGACCGTGTCACCTATGCACAATAGTGTGTAACCGTTTTGGGCATCTTACATAGTGCGTCTCACTTCGAATCCCATTTGAACCTGTAACCAATTAATATGACACAGATATAACCAAGTAGTCAACACTGGTTACCTGTTGTAATTACGTTGTGTATTTATTATCTCCTTCGACACACGTCCTTTTCCTCCATTCATCCTTGGACAATATGATAGACTAGTCGAAAAGACATTCGGAATTTGAAGAAATTATTCGGAGTAATTGAATTTTTTTATCTATTTTTAGGTAAAATTTAACGGATATCTCTCGTTATATATTGAACGATCTTGTGTATGTTTAGATTTCATGTGTACTTCATAAAAAAAAAGTGTACTTCATAAAACTTTGCTAACAGTTTTGTTCTTCCTTTACCCCACTTTTTTTAACTTTATGTAAGTACTTTATACTCTTCCTAGAACCCATTTAGGTACTATTAGTTTCGACGTTTCACCTTTATGGTAACTGAGTTTGGAGTTGTCGACTTCAGGTATTACTTCAAAAATTTTATATAAAAACATTTATTAAACTCAATACAACGACGGGTCTCGAGGATTTGAGGAACTGAGACTCTGTTCCGAGGGGGAGTAACGTATGGGATCAACAGAGTAATTCCGTAACAGAGTTCTTAGGGGGTGTCATTCCCAGTCGGACCTTGACCCTCCTGTGTCTTAGCGGTCCTGTCACTCTTGGAATCGACCTCACTTCTACGAGATACCTCACTCCTTCTACGTAAATACCGGTTTTTTTAAGAAGACTGGTAGATACGTGAGGTGGTTCTTGGGTTCTGTAACTACAGTTGGGGGTCCTCCGACTAGGTTGGAGATAGAAAAGAGGTCAGGGACGGAGTGAGGACGTCAGACGTCACAGTTGACGGAAGGTACGAAGTAGGGAGGCGAGTGAGTTGTAAGAGGAAGGGGTTCTTCACTAGTCAAAGGGGGTGAGGAGACGTAAGTACACCGAGGTTGGGGAGAGAGGATTTGGTGGGAGGTGTGAGGAGGAGACAGGGGAGGAGACGGGGCTGAGGTAAGACTGAAGGTCTCTCTTAAAAGACTTTGTACGTGTTCCATTCGTCAGGAGTCTGGGTCCCAAGTTTAAGGACGAGGGTGGTACATAGAAACTCTTTCTTGAAATCTCGAGACTCGGAGGAGAGACTTTTTAGTTTCAAGGATCTCTTGACGGAAGTCACCCAGGCACTCCTAAGTGTATTTCCCGAGTCTCAAATGGAGACTCATTTTTATTTATTATAAATTTACATCAATAGTGTCTGAAACTCTACCACGAGGAAGAAGACTAACCAAAAGACGGTAGGACATAGTGTACAGTGGTCAACCGGGGTAAGATTTGAGTACCAGAGACTGGAGTCACCTCATGAATCAGGGGGATCATCGGTGTGTTGTGATAAGGGGGATGGGGGTCCTCCGACTAGGTTGGAGGTGAGAGAAGGGGTCGGGAACGGAGTGGGGATGTCAGACGGAAGGATGGAGACTGAACCACCTTACCGGTACTAGGAACTCTGACCAGAGAGGGTTAAGGAGACTGTCCACTTGTCTTGAGACAAAGGAGACCAGAGTGTCTCTTACCAAGTGTGTGTCCACAACTTGTTTGTAGTGTGTGTAGTGGCTCATGTAGGTTAAGTATGAATACGGAAGGGGGTCTCGGAGGGGAATTCTAATCGTGGTCGGGTTCTGTGTCGTCGACTCTGTTTTGTATGGATTTCGTGTTAAAGAGTTCGAGGGTGATGAGTACTATAGTAAAGAACCGACAGGAGTAAAGCGTTACGAATCGTCGTAGGGATCAGACTTGGATTGTCTACGGTCCTCGTAGGGAGGGGGTGTTACTCAGTATTGCTAGTTTTTAATAGTTCTGTATAATTAAAGATTAGATACACGAAAGAAGAGACGTTAGTGGGAGACACAAAAAAGTCGAATTGAGATAACTCCAAAAGCTACCGATTCAGTTTCTAGAGAAAGCCATTTACAGTGTAACGTGAACTTTTATTCACCCAATAAAAGATTATAGAAAACTATGATTAAAGATTGTATTAAGGTGTCACTATTGTCTTGTCTGAGATACTAAAGTCATGGAAATCTGGCACTTTAAAAACGTGGGACAAAATACAAGGACCTATAGAAGGTCACAGAGGATCTAATATCAGATACCCTTGAACTCATCTTAAACATAGGATGACAACACACTTTTAACATACGTAGAATTAATACAACTTAACCAAGTACCACAAAAAGTCGAGATGATATGGGAAGATGAAAAGATCTATAGGTGAGATAATTAAAAACTCTCAAACTATAACTTTGAGGTTGATTTTTAGAATTAAATAGATGAATTTTTTTTCATTAACATTATCTATCGTATTGATTTCTTAGGTGGACGTTAAGTCCTCTGGTCCAACCTAGGGATCCAGTCCTTCTAGGGGACCTCTTCCCTTACGTTGGGTGAGGTCATTAGAACGGACCTCTTAGGGTACCTTTCTCCTCGGATCCTCCGATGTCAGGTACCCCAGCGTTTCTCAGTCTGTACTGACTCACTGATTGTGACGAAGGACTTTGAAACAAGACACAAGGGTCAGAGGACATTAACACAATAGTACGAAAGTATTATTTTTTATTTATTTACTTTAAAATTTTTAATAGTTCTATATAGGTTTACAGGTCACAGTCCGTCTTAGCGGGACCTCACTCTTGACGACTGGCTCTTCGACGTTTCCCGTGGATCCGCTTCGTTTTCGATCCCTGGGTCTACCCGTTTGTCCTTACTAAGGGTCCTTGGAAGGTTTCGATGTCAGGAGATAATGATGAGAAGAGAGACCGGGACTGGAGTAAGGGTCCGACTCGTCACGATGGTTGTCGACATCTTAAGACAAAAGGATGGGAGAAGGAGGAGACAAACTCCCTCCAGGAAGAAACGAACTCAACGGAGAAGGTTCTTTGCCGGTCGTCCCTTCCCCTCTTCTTCGAGAGGACGAACAACGACAGTCGTCGTAGGTGTCCGTCCACACTCCTGACTATATTCAAGAGGACCTTCTCTATGTGACACGAAATAGGGACGACGTCCGAGGTCCTCTGAGAAGGGTTCTCGGGGAGTACTTTGGTTGGACCTACACGTCAGAAGTTCCAGTCCTCTACGACCTCCTTGGAGCCCCCCGGAAGACCCTAGACGTCAGAGATGAAGGAGGAGGTGGATGGGTAAGTTTCACTTCTGAGGAACAACGGAGAGAGACTGGGGCCTCTGGAGTCGGGAATGACTCCCATCTCTTCGAGGGTCAGAACCCCCTCTGTCTCGACCTATATCTACGGAAGTTGACGAACCCCAGTTCCATGACAGTCTCCCTCTCGTCCTTGGGTCTTACCCCTAGGTCCCGACAGGGGAACCCATTCGCGTCAACCTTCCGAAGGGTCTTATTCCCATTAAACCTCAACTCAGAACCTCTCACCAAAAGAGAACCCCAGTCTCACATTTCTTATACGGACGTTACTCCCTCTGGGTCAAAGTTAGGGACTCAACCCTTCTAGGGGACCTCCTCCTTTACTGTTGGGTGAGGTCATAAGAAGGAACCCTTTAGGGTACCTGTCTCCTTGGACGGACTGATGTCAGGTGTCCTAGCGTTTGTCAACTATGCTGACTCGTTGATTATGGAATGAGAACCCGTTATATCCACGCGACAGAAGATCGGTTTGACCCTTTGGAGCGGAAGAAGGACTAGTTCAAGATGTGATAGGGGTAACGGCACGACTAAGTTCGGTCCTTCGGACTACAATCGTATTCGGTGGAATCCTATTTTATATTATTAAACTAGGAAGTCAAAAACGGGTACCAAGGACTGTCAGTCGAATCCTCACTATCATAGAAAAAATACGACCAACGACTACTTTACTATTCCCGAATGTCCGACGATCCATCGATGTCCTACGTAGACCGGAGGTCCTATGTTTCCGTTCTAAACTTTCTAACCTTGTAAGTCGGGGTGAGGGATCTAGAGATCCCTCTCTTCTCCCCTACATCTAACTAAATTCGTCGTTACGGTCACTAAATTAGTTAGTCCCGAGACACGACTAGGGAAATGTCTTTTAGGGGTTTACCCCGAAGGTCCGACTACTCGTATACCTCGACGACCATTTACCCCACGTAGGTCCCTCCCGTTCCTTCGAGGAATAAGTGGGGGGGAGTATTAAAAGGGAAGTAAAGAGAAGGTAAACAGACAAGGACTCAACATAGAAAATATTATTTGACCATTATCATTAAATTTCGTAAAAGATTTAAGATACTCAATAAAATCGTTGTACATCCTACACTTTCCCCTCCCTACCTAACACCTTTGTAGGTTAAAAGATCAGTTCCTTATGACCGTCGGTTTCACCCTCGTCAGAACACCCCGACTCGGGAAGTGGACACTCAAGACTGTGGTCAACGTCCAACACTCACAGGATTGACTTAACGTCCCGTGATAATCTCTTCCCCTCTTAACTGGAGGAACGGACATCTTTTTCGGTGTGTGCATTACAGTATTTACGAGTCGTCGTAGCAGAAGAGTCGGAACATTAGTCGGAGTTAAGACCGGTGAGTCGAGTAGGACCTACTGGAGTGGATAGAGGGGAGGGAGGAGAGGGGTAGTGAGGGACGTAGAGGAGTATGGTCAGAGACGGGAGTCGTCGGATGGGGGAGTGTCGTCGGTCTTTCCCGAGAGACGTACGTTCTTAGACTGGGACGACGAACACAGACTTTGGTTGAGGAACCATGTTGGTAGAACCTTTTGACTAACCGTCATAGATAAGTTCGACTTGTATCTAGAGGCGATACTGAGTATGTTGAAGTGATACCAAAAGGGACCACCGTCTCACCATTTCTTGTACGGACGGTTACGTTCTCTACACCCAAGTTCGATACTCAGTCCTTCTAGGGGACCTCTTCCTTTACCGTTGGGTGAGGTCATTAGAACGGACCTTCTAGGGTACCTGTCTCCTCGGACCACCTGATGTCAGATACCCTAACGTTTTCTCAGACTGTGTTGAATCACTGATTTGTTGTTGTTATTGTACTAAGTAATTAATGTGTAAATCCATGTCTGGGTTTTCTTGTGCTTACATAATAGGTAATTTCCTGTACATGATCTACAAGTATTCTTATGGTAAGTATCCTTAGGGTTTCACCTTTGTTGGGTTTACAAATACTCGTACAAATGAAGTACGTCATAGAAAGTCAATAAATTAGACGTATAATATCTTTATAAATTTCATGGGATCTCAGCCTGTTCTGACTTCACTGAATCGTCGTCGTCGTCGTAACGGTTACCTTATTTGAGAAGTCCACCGGAAGTACTAGAACGTACGGGAACTGGAAAGGTAGACATACGGATGTGTGAGGTCTTTCGGGGATCGGTGGAAGTCGAGAGGTCCCAAGTGGTCTGTATTGTAACAGGGGTTGACGCGATACGTAGTGGGACTTGAAAATGTGAACAACAGGGAAGAGTCTTCGGGGAGAAAGTGCACGGATAGAAAAGACCTGGTGTGGAGGAATGGGAAGTCCAGAACGAAATTCGTACTTGGGGAGACAATAACAACAAGTCAATGATTCAGCACAGGTTGAGAAACACTGGGGTACCCGTCGTCGTGTGGTCCGGAGAGACAGGGAGTGGTAGAGGACCTCAAACGGGTTTAAGTACAGGTAACTTAGTCACTACGATCGGTTGGTAGAGTAGAAGACGGTGGGAGAAAGGGAAAACGACAGTTAGAAAGGGTCGTAGTCCCAGAAAAGGTCACTCAGTCGACAAATATCGTCCATTGGTTTCATAATCTCAAAGTCGAAGTCGTAGTCAGGGAGGTTGCTCATTGGGGGAGATCTTCCGAAGTTTCGGTGTCCGACCAGAAACTGGCCGTGAATCGAGAGTGTCAGGGGATCCTAAGGGAGTAGTATGGCGACTGGTATATATATATATATATATGTATATATATATATATACATACATACATACATATATATATATAAAAATTAGTGGTGTGTGGGTATTTCGTCACTGAGGGGTAAGACAGGGTGAAAAGTCGAGGAACTTTGGTGGTTAAACAAAAGACAGGAAGACTAAAGTGGACAGGGTCTGTGAAGTGTATTTACCTAAGTGTGTTATACACGGGAAAACACAGACCGAAGAAAATGAGAAGTAGGTACAACGTAGTATATAGTCCTGTAATACCGAAAAAACGAAAAAACACCCCACCACCGACTTAATACGATGTAATATACTTGTATGGTATATAACAAATAGGTGGTTAGGTAATTACCTGTAAACAACAATTGGGAAACTCTAAAGGAAAAAAAAAAAAAAAACCATACTTAAGTACATACGTAAATCCTCTTACGAATAAAATAGGTAACGAAGATCACAAGACATCCTCAGGACAGTCCAAAAGATCTGAAATTATAAGTTACTAAATTTGTAGAAATACTTAGACGGAAAAAGACAGTTTTTTTTTTTTTTTTGGAAACTGTTGAGTGTTACAGATGTCAATACAGACACAACAATAACAAATCAGTGATTCAATACAGACTGAGAAAACGTTGGGGTACTTGACATCGAGTGGTCCGAGGAGACAGGTACCCTAAAGGGTCCGTTCTTCTCACCTCACCCAACGGTAAAGGAAGAGGTCCCCTTAGAGGGACTAGACCCCTAGTTTGAACGCAGAGGACGTAACCGTCCGTCTAAGAAATGGTGATTCGATAGACCCTTCGGTTCAATACACATATCGTATAGTTAACACGACGGTCATACAACCATAACTTTTACAGAATTAAATATAAATGAAAGTAATTCATTCTACTCATGGAGTTACAACAAAATTAATTACGGATACGAGTAATAGTTGTTTTTCATGATAGTAAAAGTTCACAGAAAGAAAGGTTTTATTAAGAAGATTTACTTCGTCAACTTGAGTCTGATTTAGTTGACACGTCCAAGTGTGTCGGGTTTGTAGACATCATTGTAAATTTTGGGTCCGACAGACTCATCATTCATTAAATTTACAGAGGATTACCGATCCACCTATTTCTTTTACACCAGGTGTGTATGTCACTTTATAATAAGTTGGAATTTTTTTCGTTATTTGAGAAGGTAAACTCTGTTACACTTACTTGGAACTCCTGTAGTGCGATTCACTTTCTTCCGTCAGTGTCTTCTTGTTTATATTAAGGGGAATGTACCCCGAAGGGTCCACCGTGTCACCATTTCTTATATACATACATATATATAAGTATCGTCGTAACAAAAAAAATTAAAAATAAAATATAACTTCATATCAACTAAATGTTACAACAGAAATCAAATCAAGTCAAGTCAGTCAACACAGACTGAGAAACTCTGGGGTACTTAACGTCGTGCGGTCCGGAGGGACAGGTAGTGGTAGAGGACCTCAAGTGTGTTTGAGTACAGGTAGTTCGGTCACTACGGTAGGTCGGTAGAGTAGGAGACAACAGGTGAAAAGGAGGACAGGGGTTAGGGAGGGTCGTAGTCCCAGAAAAGGTTACTCAGTTGAGAAACGTACTCCACCGGTTTCATGACCTTAAAGTCGAAATCGTAGTAAGGAAGGTTTCTTGTGGGTCCCGACTAGAGGAAATCTTACCTGACCAACCTATAGAGACGTCAGGTTCCCTGAGAGTTCTCAGAAGAGGTTGAGGTGTCAAGTTTTCGTAGTCAAGAAGTCGCGAGTCGAAAGAAGTGTCTGGTTGAGAGTGTAGGTATGTGCTGGTGACCTTTTTGGTATCGGAACTGATCTGCCTGGAAACAACCGTTTCATTACAGAGACGAAAACTTATACGATAGATCCAACCAGTATTGAAAAGAAGGTTCCTCATTTTTAGAAAATTAAAGTATCGACATCAGTGGTAGACGTCACTAAAACCTCGGGTCTTTTTATATCAGACTGTGACAAAGGTGACAAAGAGGTAGATAAAGGGTACATTATTACCCTGATCTACGGTACTAGAAGTAAAAGACTTACAACTCGAAATTCGGTTGAAAAAACGAGAGGAGAAAGTGAAAGTAGTTCTCCGAAAAATCAAAGAGAAGTGAAAGACGGTATTCCCACCACAGTAGACGTATAGACTCCAATGACTATAAAGAGGGTCGTTAGAACTAAGGTCGAACACAAAGAGGGTCAGGTCGCAAAGAGTACTACATGAGAAGTATCTTCAATTTATTCGTCCCACTGTTATATGTCGGAACTGTGTGAGGAAAAGGATAAACCTTGGTCAGACAACAAGGTACAGGTCAAGATTGACAACGAAGGACTGGACGTATATCCAAAGAGTTCTCCGTCCAGTCCACCAGACCATAAGGGTAGAGAATTTCTTAAAAGGTGTCAAATAACACTAGGTGTGTCAGTTTCCGAAACGGTAGCAGTTATTTCGTCTTTATCTACAAAAAGACCTTGAGAGAACGAAAAAGGTACTAGGTCGTCTACAACCGTTAAACTAGAGACCAAGGAGACGGAAAAGATTTAGGTCGAACTTATAGACCTTCAAGTGTCAAATGTATAAAGACTTCAGACCGAACCTCTTAAAACTCGTAATGAAATGATCGTACACTCTACTCACGTTCACACGCCATCAAACTCGTAAGAAACCGTAACGGAAAGAAACCCTAACCTTACTTTTGACTGGAAAAGGTCCGGACAACAGAATCAAAGTCCAAATATCCTTTCACTAAGTCAATATGCACATAAATAAGAAAAGGGTATATCCAATAATGTATTATAGTTCATCTCAAGGAAGATGGTATGGTATCCAAGAATAACCAATAGATAAAATATATATGATCACACATACAGTTTGGGTTCGAGAATTAAGGGGGAGGGTTGTGAAGGAGAGATTATTGGTATTTAAAAAAACTGTGGACAAAAATTAATTGTTAAATTTTTACTCCTTAAGTCACCCTAGATAACGTACACGTTACAACATGTTGATAGTGTAGATAGAGTAAGGTTTTGTAGAGGAAGTGGGGCTTCTCTGGAGTATGAGCAATTTAACAGTGAGGGGTTAGAGGAGAGGGGATCGGGGGTCTTTGGTGATAGGTGAAGGACAGAGATACCTAAACGGATAAGACCTATAAAGTACATGTACCCCAATATACTATACAAAGGAAAACACAGACCGAAGACAGTCAATGTCACTACAAAAACTCCAAGTATGTGAAACATCGTACACAACTGTGTATTCTTTTCGACGATTCTTTTCTTCATAAGTACTGTAAAAGTGAAGCTATGGGTGTCAAAGATAAAAATTTTGTTTCTACTAGTTGTAGTAATCAGTAGTCCCTTTATCTTTAGTTTTGGTGTCACTCCATAGTGAAGTAAGAGTGACCTTACTGATTTAAAAAAATTTGTTGTCTTTTATCGTTCACAACCTTCGATACACCTCTTTGACCTTGACGACGTGAGTCCGGGAACCCGAGAAATTAGTCATCTTCAACTATCTTTCGGTCTACTCTTAAAGTTCATTCTGAAATTACCCCGAGTACGATGTCGTCTTCCCTCTTTTTTGTTCTTTGTCCACGGGAACGATCCAGGAGTCAAAGTATCCCACCTTCGCCCCCGTCCCCCGATCGCCCACAGAATTTGGCCTACGACCCTAGTCACCCAATCTGTCCTCCGATCCAATCCACCGACGGGTAGGGGAACCACCACGACCGTACACGTCATGGGACGAAAACGGAAACCGTAGAGTCTTTACCGAAAAACCAAACAACAGAAAAACACAGAATAACTAGTATAACGAGTGAGACGTGAACGAATAACCGCCAATAAAAATCAGGGAATACCAAAGAAACATAAGACAACGAGTAAACTGGACAACGTTCCTGAGAACATCCCGACGGGTCCACCCATTCATCATTTCTTAGGTGGACGTTGAGCACTCTGGACCCAATCTAGGGACCCAGTCCTTCTAGGGGACCTCTTCCTTTGTCGTTGGACGAGGTCATAAAAGTGGACCCTTTAGGGTACCTATCTCCTCGGACCACCCGATCTCAGATACCCCAGCATTTCTCAGTCTGTACTGAACCACTGATTTGTTGTTGTTTTTGTCGTTTCGTGAGGACATTTTCCAGGGTCCGGGGTGAGATAGAGTCTTGGTGGTATGTAACGACCACCCTCACATTTTACCACGTTGGTGATACCTTTTGTCAAGTCGTCAAGGAGTCTTACTATGTATGTTAATGATATACTGGGCCTTTAAGGTAAATACCTATTCCCCTGCTGTCTCCTACTTTACCGACCTACCGTAGTGGCTGAGTTACCTGTACTCAAACCCACTTGAGGTCCTCAACCACTACCTGTCCCTCCGGACCGCACGACGCTAAGTGCCCCAGCGTTTCTCAGTCTGTACTGACTCACTGACTTAACTTAGCTTGAGGTTTCTTAATTTGTATCCCTGAGTTTGTAAATAGGTACTTACAAGTGTCGTCACGACAAACATTATCGGTTTTCTACTTTTGTTGAGTTGACAGGTAGTTGTTTACTCACCTATTTGTTTGACTCCACATATTTATGTTACATTATAACAAGTCGGAAAGTTTCCTTACTTATAGAGAAATACATACGACTCTCCGTAAACGTAAGTAATCAAACAGGGACCTCGGTCTGATGGATCTAAACTTACGATTCAGACGGTGAAGTTTGACCCACTTGTTACCTATTCACTCTCAGAGACGAAGGAAGGAGTAACCCGATAACATTCTTCGTATCCTGCAACGTACGAGACGTGTCGAGGTCGGTGTAATGTTTAGAAATTGTGTAGTATTGACAAAAGTTCCCCGAAGGGTCCACCGTGATCACCATTTCTTAGACGAACGACTACGTCTTTTACGTTATCTGTGTCCCAAACTAGGGACCCAACCCTTCTAGGGAACTCTTTCTTGACCGTCGAGTCATAAGAACGTACTTTTTAAGGTACGTGTTCTCTTCGGACCACCCGATGTCAGGTACCCCAGTGTTTCTCAGTCTGTACTGACTTACGGACTCTTGTGTGTGTTGACAAAAGTCCTTATTGTATAGATTTTAGAAGTGACCTTTTTGACTGAAGGTGCGATTGGGAGACCGTCGGTTTTCTCTGTCTAGACTTCTTACCGTTACGAGAACCCTGTTTTCGAGAAAGGGAGTCCCCAGGATCTGAGTTTCCGAAGGGACCCCTTCTACTCGATTAACATCAGTGCGATTGTTCCAAGAGACCCCTAGTATGGGTTTCCGGTCTCTAAGACTATACTTAGACAACCACACTAAGACGACACACAAGAGACTCTTTCGGACGAGAAGTAGGTGTCAACGCTCTGTTTCAACTCCGACGTCCTTAGGGTTTAGGGACCTTTGTCCTGGGGACTCCCCAACTCTCCAGGACCTTAGACTATCTCCATATCATCAATAACCAATTATTCCGTAGTCCTTCTGTTCGATGTTAGCTCGACCAGAGTCCCTTCTAGGAGGGGATGGTTTGAACGGAAGTCTCCAATCCCCCTGAGACTAGTCAAAGTAGGTGTTCCTGAATACAATGGACCATAGTCTCTGAGTATCTTCCCATCCCCATAACACTCAACCAGTTCTCTCACCTATAAACTTAGTCTCGTACTCGACCTAGGTTCTAGGTACGTCCTCAGTCCAAACCTCGGAGTCGACAACCGAGTACTACACCGACTTCCAATTTACCTTATTATTAACAATTCTCCAATCGAGTAAAACCTAACGAGTAAAACCTCACGGTGAGATTCCTACCGAGTCACCACGTTTTCTGTGTTCTCTGAGTCTAAGTCAGGGACCCAGTTCTTCTAGGGGACCTCCTCCCGTACCGTCGGGTGAGGTCATAAGGACGACCCTTTTAGAGTACTTGTCCCCTACGACCTCCCAATACCAGGTACCCCAGTCTTTCTCAACCTGTGCTGATTTCACGGACTCGTGTGTACGTGCGAGGGTACCCGGTGAGATGGAATCAGTTGCATATATCTACGACTCCCTTCCTCTCTCAGACAGTACCAAATTGGATCTAGTCACTAGGGGTCGACCCCCTTCAAAGATGAGGACGAGTTCCCCACAATAAGTTCTATAAAAACGGGGAATGTTGACCTCTATCCTACTTACGTTAAACGTAAGTCACCCAGTTTCGGTCCACAAGTTACAGCATGTTATTATATACGGCGCCGGTCGTGTTCGTTCTCAGCGTGGACGTGTCCCTCTCTTGCCTCGCAGGGGCGATTCTTTTTATTCTCTCTCTGTTTTCTACCCCAACTCNTCTGTCAGACGTGTTGTTTGTTTTTATACTAGGTCGTAGTTTACAGTCATCACGGTCCTACTCTTGGTGATCCGAGATGGGGTTTCTCCTCTCCTTGTCCCTTCCCTAGGGGCTTCTTCACCTCCGTTGAATTCACTCCACTTCGACCTCCGATCTTCGAAGGTTCGTCCTCTGTCGTCCACGTTTCCTGGTTTCACAATTCGCGAGTCAACACAGACTGACAAAACACTGGGATACCTGACATATCGGACGGTCCGGGGAGACAGGTACCTTAAGAGGTCCGTTTTTATGACCCCTCCTATCGGTAAGGGAAGAGGTCCCCTAGAAGGAATGGATCCCTAACTTGGGTCCAGAGGACGTAACGTCCGTCTAAGAAATGGTAGACCCGGTTCCGTGTCTTTACATACAGGGAACCGATTTAGTGTGTCGGTCATTCACCGTCTTGACCTTGACTTCGGGTCCACACAAAAGTCTCAAACAGAAATCAGTGAGAAAATGATAAATAAAATTTATAGTTTGGGATCTTCACGGATCCGACAAATAAAAGTAAAATACAGAAAATAGGGATAGAATTAATTCCTTATTAACTGTTTTAACACATATTGATTCTACATTCTGAACTTCAAAACTATGTACATATGTGAGACTTTATTAACGGTGTTAGTTCGATTAATTGCATTCTGAGAAATAAAACTATTACAGTGATTCTGAAGGGTGTTTATTTTTACAAACAGGTATATTGTACAGTCGATACCTAAATTAGGGGAAAAGGATAAAAAGAGTGAGTTAGGAATATTGTTAGGATTCCTTAATCTTTTTAATCAGGGTACATTGTCTACCCCTTTGATCCGAGTCGCACCAATTCACTCTACGTAGTAGTCCCTACCCAAACTTTCTCGTCCCTCCATTAGACAAAGGAAAGGTGACAACTACGGGGATAAAGACCGAAATCGTGACGGACCCGTACCTGTTAGTCTGGGTTCAGAGACTTAAGTAGGAGGAGCCGGAGAGGGTCGTCGGGGACGTCTTCGTCCACGAGAAGTCGGACAGGAAGCAAGACATAAACTCACCCACGGACCCCTTAGAAGAGTGGTAGGACCGGTAGTAGAACCTGGGAGTGGAGGTGTCGGGGTACATAAAGAAGGAGTCGTTGAACAGAGAAGAACTGTAGACGAAATGGAGGTGGTGGTAGGGGTTCTACGACCACTTGGTAGACACACCCGAGTGGTGGTAGAGGAAGAGTCGAACGGACCGGGTCTACATAAAGAAGTAACGGAAGCCCCGTCGGCTGTCGTACGAAGAGAGTCGGTACCGAATGCTGGCGATGGACCGGTAGACGTCGGGTGACGTGATGTACTGTTAGTACTCACAGGAAGCCACATGGAACGACCACCACTATGGGACCTAGAGTCGGTTGGAGTAGAGGTACCAGGTGTGAGAGGACTACAGGGTGAACAGGAAAACGTGGTTATCCTAGGGTGTGAAGAAGACACTGGAGTTACGGAACTAGTCCGAGAGGACGAGACTGTGGGTTCAGTTACTCTACGACCACTACCAGGAACCCCCGGGTCACCAAGAGCAGAGAAAACACACGTAGTACCGGAGGATATGTGGGTAACGACACTGACACACCTTCCACGGAAGACGGGTCCCGTCTACCTTTCGCAAGAGGTGTACACCGAGAGTGGAAACACAACAGACAGAGAAGATACCCTGATAGTAGCCCCAGATGAAGTTGGGACTTAGATGTGTGTGGTGGGTCTCCCTGTACCGTCGGTGTCACTACATGTGGTACCAGTGGGGGTACGACTTGGGGAAGTAGATGTCGGACTCCTTGGCTCTAGACTTCCCCCGGGAGACCTTCGAAGAAGAGTCGTTCTTGGGGAAACGGGTCGCAGAAATTTCTGAGAAAACTCTGGATTAACGAAAACTTTATTTGTATACCTTCATCACTGTCTAAAATAAAAGAACCGGAGGTTTTAGTGACGACTGTCACTCACGTCGGTACTTTAATTTTCTACGAAGGGGGAACCTTCCTTTCGATACTGTTTAGGTCTGTCATATATTTTTCGTCTGTAGTGAAGGGTATCAGTACATGTCTGCACTTTCGACCTGGTATTTGTTCCGACTCTTGGTTTCTTAACTACGAAAACTTAACACCACGACCTTCTCTGAGAACTCTCAGGGTACCTTTCGTTGTTTAGTTTGGTCAGTGAGGATTTCCTTTAGTTGGGACTTATAAGTAACCTTTCTACCTACGACTTCAACTTCGAGGTTATAAAACCGGTGGACTACGCTTCTCGACTGAGTAACCTTTTCTGGGACTACGACCCTTTCTGACTTCCGTTTTCCTCTTTCCCTGTCGTCTCCTACTCTACAAACCTATCGTAGTTATTGAGTTACCAGTATTTAAACTCGTTTGAAGTCCTCTATCACCTCCTGTCTACTCGGACCTCACGACGTCACAACGTTTCTCAACCTGTGTTGAATCACTGACTTGTTGTTACGGAGGGTTATAATCTTACAAAAAGAAAATTTCTATCTTTGTTATATAAAAATAAGTACATTCATGAAATAACTTATGTAAACTGTATTTTGTGATATTTAAATTCCACATATTTCGTAATGGAACTGTGTAAATATATATCGATATACTGAAGGTAACGTCACTATAGAGGGAGGAGACAGTGTAATTTGTCAAAAGGAAAGAGAATTGACCAACCCTATTTAGTCAAAATCAAAAAGTCGTTCAAAATACTGACATCAAGTTACAACGACAGATATGATAAGTGATATAAGAGACTGAATGGATGATAAGTAACGTTAAAACATGGGAATTTTTGTGGTCAGAATGATGAGGTGCGGAGGTAAAGGACCATTGATGCTTCTAGGGTGGTCAGGTAAGACTTCCTCTAGTCGGGACCCTATAGAAACCTCCATTACTACGACTTCGACTTTGAGGTCATGAAACCCGTGGAGTGTACTTCTCAACTGAGTAACCTTTTCTGAGACTACGACCCTCCCTGACCCCCGTCCTCCTCTTCCCCTGCTGTCTCCTACTCTACCGACCTACCGTAGTGACTGAGCTACCTGCACTCACGCTCACTTGAGGCCCTCTACCACTACCTGTCCCTCCGGACCGCACGACGCTAAGTACCCCAGCGTTTCTTAGTCTGTGCCGACTCACTGACTTGACTTGACTTGACTTGGCTTGATAAGACCAGAAATGAACAAATAAAAAAATCGAAGGTCTACATTCTCTATATACAAAGGTGCACCACGAACAAAAAAAGAAAAAATGAATAGAGTGAAGTCAAGTCAGAGAGTCAGTACAGGTTGAGAAATGTTGGGGTACCTGACGTCGTTTGGTCCGAAGGGACAGGTAGTGGTTGAAGGTCTCGAAAGATTTTAGACACAGGTAGTTCAGTGACTACGGTAGGTTGGTAGAGAAGGAGACTACAGGGAAAGAGGAAAACGGAAGTTAGAAAGGGTCGTAGTCCCAGAAAAGGTTACTCGGTCGAGAAACGTAGTCCACCGGTTTCATAACCTCGAAGTCGAAGTCGTCGTCAGGAAGGTTGCTTGTGAGTCCTGACTAGAGGAAATTCTACCTGACCAACCTAGAGGAACGTCAGGTTTCCTGAGAGTTCTCAGAAGAGATTGTGGTGTCTAGTTTTCGTAGTTAAGAAACCGTGAGTCGAAAGAAATACCAGGTTGAGTGTAGACATGTACTGATGACCTTTTTGGTATCGAAAATGATATACCTGCAAACAACCGTTTCATTACTGAAACGAAAAATTATATAACAGATCCAAACAGTATCGAAAAGAAAATTCCTCGTTCGTAGAAAATTAAAGTACCGATGTCAGTGATAGACGTCACTGAAACCTCGAGTTCTTTTATTTCAGACAGTGATAAAGGTAACAAAGAGTGGCTAAACGGTACTTCACTACCCTGGTCTAGAATCAAGAAACTTACAACTCAAAATTCGGTTGAAAAAGTGAGAAGAGAAAGTGGAAGTAGTTTTCCGAGAAATCAAGGAGAAGTGAAAGACGACAATCCCGCCACAGTAAACGTATGGACTCCAATAACTATAATGATGAGGGTCGTCAGAACTAAGGTCGAACACGAAATAGGTCGGGTCGTAAAGCGTTCGACATGAGACGAGTATTCAATTTGTTCGTCCACTGTTGTATATCGGAACTGTATGAGGAAAGGGTTAAAACTTGGTCAGGTGACAAGGTACAGACGAAGATGACAACGAAGAACTGGACGTATGTCTAAAGAGACCTCCGTCCAGTCCACCAGACCATAAGGGTAGAGAAATTCTTAAAGGGTGTCAAACAACACTAGGTGTGTCGGTTTTCGAAATCGTATCAGTTATTTCGTCTTCATCTACAAAAAGATCTTAAGAGAACGAAAAAGATACCAGGTTGTCTACAACCGTTAAACTAGACACCAAAGGAAACGGAAAAGATTTAGGTCGAACTTGTAGACCTTCAAGAGTCAAGTGTATGATAACTTCGGATCAACTCGTAATAAAGTGATCGTTCACTCTACTCGCGTCAACACGCCATCAAACTTGTAAGAAACCGTAACGGGAAGAGACCCTAATCTTACTTTTAACTGTAAAAAGTCAGGACATCGGAGACGACTCAAAAGGTTTAAACGACCGTACAACTCACGTCGCAAAAGTGTCGTAGTGGAAAATCCTAGACTTTCTCGAGTCGACCTTAAGGTAATGGAGGTGACTCATATAAGCATCACTACGAAGGATTCCGGGTGAACTGAAGTGTGAGGTCCTACGGACCGAGATCCACTGACTAGTGTGGTAGTACCAATAGACCCAGTAATTCTATAAAAAAATATATACACACACACGCACGAGTCAGTAAAGTCAGTACAGATTGAGAAACGTTGGGACACCTGATATCGAACGGTCCTAGGAGACAGGTACCCTAAGAGATCCATTCTTGTGACCTTACTCAACAGGACGAGAGGAGGTTCCCTATTACTACATGTAATTGATATTAAGTTAATTTTTTAATCAATAATAGGTATCGAGGTATATCAGATAGGGAATGGGTCAAACGGGAAGAGGGATAAAGGGGAAACCATTGTAGATGAAAAAAAGGTATACATGTAAAAACGAAAACAATCCAAACCAAACAGGTGAATAAACCCAAAACAAAACAAAAACAAAAACAAAAAAACCAATAAATAATCAAAAAATATAAGGTATATACTTACTTTAACATACCATAAACAGAAAGAGGTCGACTGAATAAAGTGAATCGTATCATGGGAGTTGTAGGTAGGTACTACAGTATTAACCGTTCTAAAGTAGAAAATGGTCGAAGAGGTCACCGAGTCACCATTTCTTAGACGGACGGTCACATCCGTTATGTCCTCTATTCTCAAATTAGGGACCCAAACCTTCTAGGAGACCTCTTCCTTTACCGTTGGTGAGGTTATAAGAACGGACTAATAGAACTTATTATGGGAGTTGTAGGTAGGTACTACAGTATTTACCGTCCTAAAGTTGAAAATTCCTAAAATACACATATATATATATATGTGTGTGTGTGTGTGTGTGTGTGTGTATATATATATGTACAACTTCCATCATACGATTCACTTTATTCAGTCGTCCTCTTTTTGTTTACGGTATGTTAAAGTGAGTATGTCCTTTATATTTTTTATTATTTGTTTTTACGGTTTATTTACCTGTTTGGTTTAGTTTGTTTTTGTTTGTGTATCTATACCTTTTGTCTCATCTACAACAGTCTCCCCTTTATCACTCTTTCCTGTTAACCCATTTCCCCAGTTGACAGACAACTACCTATTGTCGATGAAAAAATTTTTTTTAGAAATAAATAAAATGTCTTTATATCAGCTAAATGTAATCAAAGTCTACATGATGTATCCCTGAGTTATAAAAAGATCCAATATGAAATAAGTTTCGATAATTTTACAACCGATGGAAGGGACACGACATGTAATGTAAGAACATAGAAAAGACAAAATATAAATCATCAGACATGGAGAATTAGGAGATACGGATAGAACGAGGGGAGGGGGGTCAGGAGGGGGATGACAAGAGATATAGAATCTTGATCAAACAAGAGATATAGAATTTAAGACGAAAATAAAGTAATAAAAGTAAACAAAGTTAAAAATCTAAGATGTATATTTACTATTGTATATCATAAACAGAAAGAGACAGACTGAATAACGTCATTCGAATTATAGGAAATCCAGGTAGGTACACCGTTTACCGTTCTAAAGTGAAAAAACCGGTTCATTATAAGACACACATACACACACACACATACACATGGTGTAGAAGAACTAAGAGAACAACCGATCTTCCAACGAAGGTATAGAACCGATAACATTT